>JABAYD010033037.1:0-14653 GCA_014822095.1 Diplotaxis tenuifolia
GGAATGGAGTAAAGTCTAGGTAACCAACTCACATGCTCCAATTTGCAGCTATTTTCAGATTAAGAGTGATACGTATTGAATAACTTTATTTTGCTGCAGGATGGAAAGATGGAAATAGTTTTTACAGACACAAATCTGGATGAATTGGACTTAAAAAAAAAGAGCTTCTTAGATCCCTTGACCAATATGATTATGCCTATTGTGGGTATAACAAGGTAAAATGATTATCAAAGTTTGACTATTGAGTGTATAACAAGGTAAACTTGGGGTGCCATAGACAAGAGAGAAAATGCATCATGAGTTTAAGTTTCATCTCTTTTTTTTCTTTAGTTTTATTCATAAACATGGCCTGATTTGTTTGATTGAATATAAAGTGTCTTTTGGGTGGGTGTTTGCTTTAGAAGTTGTCATCTAGCTTGGTTTCGTCTAACTTTTCATTTGTAATGGCTTCTCATAAATTGGTTTGGAGGACAATAGCTCAGTTGTTTTTGGTCAATTTTTACATGGCTTATTCTCTATCATAAAGTAGTTCGGTTTGTAATGGAAAATAACAGTTGTAATTATCGGTTCAAGTAAAATCATGTTAACCAATTTTCTATATAACAATCTAGCTAGATAATTTTTTTCCGGCCATTAATTTCAAACTCATAACAACCATAGTTTACTAGATTTAGTGAACATAACCAAACACATCAAACAAAAGAAACGAATGAAAGACAACGAAGATTATTACTCTTTAGTCGACAGTTTGTTGAAAAAAAGTCAAACAAATCAACGAAATTAATTAGTATGTTGCAATACAATAACCATGATAAATTGCAACATAACAAGATTTTAACAAGCGGGTGTTTTTCGTTTTTTTTTTAACTTCACCTTTTATTAAAACAAACCAAAAGGCTTGAAGGGTCTACACAACTCCACAAAACGAACCACAACCCAAAGCTGAATCAAAAACAGCAAAAAAACCAACACTACTCAGAAAATAGGACAGCAAAGAGGCAAGAACCGAGAACTGTCCAGGAGAAATCACTTGTCGTCGAGCTAGAGGATCCAATCTCAGTCTGATCACTTGCTGAACTTCAGAAATCAGAGTCTCTGGTGGTTTTTCCACTGCAGTGTGTATTCTTGCATTTCTCTCCTTCCAAACCAGATACACAGTTGCTTGATGAATAAGTCTAATAATCAGAGTGACATTCTTATCTCTTGCTGGAGCAATCAACCATCTCAACACATCTTCAAAACCCTGAGGAGAGACTAGATTCATCCGAGAAACGAAATAGGTCCAGACTTGATTACTATAATTGCAATCAAAGAAAAGATGTTGTCGATTCTCCTCGTGACCAGTACACAGAACACACAGAAGAAGAAACCGACAGACCCCACAGCAAAAGCTTATCTCTAGTAACCATTCTATCCCTAGCCGCGACACAAGAGATGAAAGCATGCTTCGGGATTCTACCAACAAACCACACAACCTTATGCCAAAATACTTCATGAGGAGCAGGATGCAAGGCACTCCACGTTGCACTCATCGAAAAAACACCAGTACCCCTTGCCGGCTCTCGATGCCAAACATATTTATCATTCACTTCCGAATCAATAATCTCTTGAGCATTGGGTAAACAGCCCTTTAAAAAAGTAATTATGGGACTCCTACTTCTACTTCTGCCCGACCACCAACCATCATTAGTTAAAGCATCAGCCACCACCGCATCAATACTTAAACCTGAGACTTGGCGACCTCTCTCCCCAACCAACTCGATAAGAGGACCGAGGGAAGTCCAATTGTCATGCCAGAAGCTAGCTGTAATGCCTGAACCCACTTCACAATAAACCATCGATCTTGCAAGCGGTCTCAACTTACAAATTGCCGTTTATATCCAACTCCCTCTTCTCGTTGGTACTAGTCCCCAAAAAATCTCTTCCCCAATCAAGTTCTTGCGCACCCACGACACCCAAAGAGAACCTCCAGCAGTAAAGATCAGCCAGATCAACTTCAGACCTAGGACATTATTCCAATCTGCAAGTCGCTTTAAACCCAGACCACCCGCTTCTTTAGGAGTGCAAACAGACTCCCAAGCTATCTTAGCTCCTTTAGCAGTATTAGGAGAACCGTTCCAAAGGAAAGAGTTGCACATCCGCTCCAGGATACTAACACATTCTTCCGGAATAATGAATATAGAGGCCCAAAAATAAATAGTTGAGTAGATCACTGCTTGGATAAGTTGAAACCTCCCCGCAAAAGACAGATGTTTCACAGTCCAAGAACTGAATCAAGCTGCTATCTTATCTAACAGCGGCTGGATATCAATTCTAGTCATTTTTTAGGAGATAAAGGAACTCCCAAATAACGAAGAGGGAGGGCACCTTGAGATATCCCCACCTCACTAGCCAGCTGATGACATCTGCTAGAACTTCCACCATCAAGCAACAACTCTGATTTCTGCCTGTTTATTCTCAGCCTCGATATCAACCTGAATTCCTCTAGAATATCCAAGATACCCCTTAGAGAATTTTCTGTGCCATCAAAGAAGATCAAAACATCATCTGCAAAACTCAGGTGAGTAATTAACGGAGCCTCACACTCAGGGTGAATACCAAACCTTCCATCCGTAGCTCCTTTGTCCAGCATCTTTGAAAGAACATCCATAGAATAACAAATAAGAGAGATGAGATGGGGTCTCCCTGTCTGAGTCCTTTCTTCCCCGGAAAAAAACCTTGTAATTCTCCGTTGAGAACAACACTGTAAGCAGGCGTGGTGATACAATCCTTAATCCATCCTATAAACTTAGCTGGCAACTCGATTTCACTCAAGAAATTGAGAAGAAACTCCCAATTAAGATTGTCATACTCCTTTGAGATATCAATCTTGAGACAGCCTCTTGTCGTAGGACCTTGGTCGTTGAAGTCTTTAACTAACTCAGTGGCTAGAAGCACATTCTCGTAAATAAGTCGATCTTGAACAAAACCCACTTGGTTGCGCTGAACAATATCTGAGACACAGAGTTTCAGCTTCTTCTTGAGAAGTCTGGCCATAACTTTGTACACCGTGGAACAGAACCCAATCGGCCTAAATTGCGTAAGCTGATCTGCTCCTACCACTTTAGGAATAAGCGAAATGGCAGTGGTATTGAACTGTCTCAGCATCAGTCAAATCCTTCCCTACAACCTCCTAAGCCTCCCAAAAGAACTTTGCTGAGTAACCATCAGGACCTGGAGCCTTGTTCTTCAGCATTGCAAAGAGTGTTGGCTTGATATCACTATCAGAAGGGACGACCGAGTTTAGTTGAACAGAAATCTCTTGAGGACACCTATAACGCATTAGCCCCTTCAGCTCCTCAACTGAAATACCATTCAACAAGCCATCCTCGGAACCCAGTAGATTCTGGAAATAAGCCACCACCATCTCTGAAATTTGAGATTTACTAAAGACCCTATTACCGCCTGCATCCATCAAATAAGAAACGCAATTCCGCATCTGGTGGGCTACGACAGCCTTATAGAAGAATTTTGAATTAGCATCCCCACAGTCCAACCACTGAATCCTTGCTTTCCTACTGAAAAAATCTCTTGAGCTGCTTCAAAAAGCTGCCATTTTCTTCGAGCCACAAATTTCTGTCTAAGCAGAGAATCCGTAGGTGAAGACATCAACTATAATTGAATCTCCTTCAAACACTTAAGGGCGTCACTAGCTTTCTGCTGAATGTTACCAAAGCCGGCTCTCTTCAATCTCCTGCACGTGGCTTTAGCTTTCTTCAACCTTTGACCCAAGGAAAACAGCTTCGACCCAACAGGAAAGGTTCTTCCCAAGTTTTCAATAACTCAGCTAGAAAATTAGGATGCATTGAGAGAAATGAGAAATACTTGAAACTACACTTTCTAGAGTAAGAAACCGAAGAGAAAGTCACTACTGCAGGGGAATGATCAGAGTCTCCTGGCGCTTCAAAGATACTCACAGCCTCAGGGAAACTCTTCCTCCGCCTTTCACTGCAAAGAACTCTATCTAATTTTCTGAGAATGGGATCCTCCGGACGTTTATTAGACCAAGTGAAATAAGTCCCCCTTATATCCATATCCGACAAACCACTCTCTTCCAAACAAAGCTGAAACTCCTCCATGCCTCTAATTGGCAAATCATAAGGTAGAAGAGAACAGTGCTCAGCCGCAATTAGGATTTGATTGAAGTCTCCCAAAACAACCAACGGAGTTGCTGCTACCAAAGAGTTTCTAGAGATAATAACAAGATCTCTCCACAAGATTCGCCTCTCCCCTTCTAAATTCTGAGCATACACAAAAGCAACCGTGCAATTAATGCCTGAGACCGGATCAAAAACTCCACATAAAATTAACTGATCAGTCCTCAAATACACCACAACCGACAAAGAAGGATCCCAAAGAAGCCAAATTCTGCCGCCGGCAGCTTCTGAATAATTACTATCATATCTCCAACCCTTAGCCACCGCTCCCAAAACACTCAAAAAATTATCCTCCTGTACATGAGTTTCAAGCAGAGCTCCAACTGACGAGCCCAAACTCTGTAACCAACTCCGAACAACCCTCTGACGACCATCACCATTAATACCTCTAATATTCCAGCTGAAAATCTTCATATATACAATTTTTTGTGGGAACCATAACAGATATCAAATAACCTTATATGAGGATTCACCTCGAATAAGAAGCTTCGCAGACTTAGGAGGCGACCCTACAACACCGTTAGCCTTCCAATACTCCATCTGCCTCAGCGCACGCCTATAATTCTTAGAATGTTTAGTGAGACACAAAGATTTCTCTTCTTCATTTTGGTTTTCAACGAGATCACCCCTCTTCTCCACACTCTGAATCACTGTCGCTTCTGAGCCCTCGGGAATCTCACCTTCCTCCAAACAATGATCTGTCCCACTATCCTTGCTTAGAACGAGTCTTGACTCACCAAAAATAAGCGTTGGAAACAGCTCCAAAGACTGCTTCTCCTGCACCAAAGCGCCTTGAGACTCTACTATCTGAGGGGTCGACTCTACAACCAAAAATTCTGACGGGGAACTTAAAGCCCTCGATCTGGCTCTCGCTCTAGAACTGGACCTACTATGAGACCTCGAATGATCTCTGATTCTCTGCTCTTTAGTTTCCTCATTCGAAACTACTAACACTTCATACTTCTTCGGTTCTTCAGGAGACACATCCTCTGCAGAGTTAACAACACTGATCATCGAATCTTGCTTCTTCGACTGAGTTCTCTTCATAGGGGTTTTATGACATCTGTTCATCAAATGACCAAACTTTCCACAATTTAGACACTTTGGGGGAAGACTCGGATACTCCACGTTAATCCTCACCGAGTTACCTTTAGTGTCCCTAACTTCAACCACTTCTGGAGGAGTTCTTGAAAGATCTATCTCAACCTTTACTTTGGTATCACCAAAATGGTAAGGATCCAAACGGGACTTCTCAGTATGCAGCGGATCACCGATACCACTAGAAACAACACTGATACCATCCAGGGAGTACAACTGGGCGGCACGTTCTTGGGCACTGCCCACGTAGGAGCAAAGGTAAGTTCCTGAGCAGCTAAGTTACCATCAGCATTCCAAGGATACACCGAGAAAACACATCTATCAGCCTGCCAATAGCCCACCTTTAACACCCATTCTCTAGTCTGGACTTTCTCTAGTCTGGACTGAGGGAATGAATATCAGAATACAAGTATCAAACATTGTACGTACAGTCATTTTCCCAAACTTCCCCCAAACTAGGGTTTAGGTCCGTGAGAATCTTAGCTGCTGAGGGTCGACGACCATAGAATTGCGCTACTACATGATCTTTCCAACGCTCAGTCGTGGAAAGAAGGACTGATTCCGGAGCTTGAACCACCGGCATACCGTCCACCAGAAACGACGGGTCAGAAATCTTCCGAAGATTCCTCAGCGAAGACTTATAAACCTCGCCACATAGGAAGGAACCCTCGCTGCCGAAATCGACGATGGGAACAGAGAAGATTGAGCTTCATGTCTAAATCGAGGTTAAGGAACTGATTGTCGCGATTGGAGGACCTGACAAGACTGGCCCCTCAAGGATCTATCGGAGAGCTTGAGGAAGGTGAGAGATCTGGAGCCGCCATGGGGAAAACCCTAAATCGCCTTTCTCTCTCTAATCGCCTTTCGTGTTGGGAAAATTTCACACAATTTTCTTTACACGCAGGTGTTTGATTTCATTTATACTCTTTCCGTTTCATTTTAGTTGTCGTTTTAAGTTTTTACACACAAATTAAGAAAATAATTTAATTTTAGATATTTTTAAATAAAAAATACTATTATCAATACACCTAACCACATTTCAATCTATAGAAAAATAGAACAACATATAAAGTTAGTAAATTTTGCATTGAAATTATAAAGCAACACTTATTTTAAAACGGAAATTTTTCTCTGCAACAGCATGTACATTGAAACGGAAATAATATATATATATATATATATATATATATATTATTTGTCAAAATACTATTTTCGATTCTTTTAACTGATCAAAATATTATTTGTTTTGTTTAACAATTATTATTTTGTGATTTTGTAGTGGTCTATAACAAGATAAGAGATTATATATATTTTATTAAAAACAAAATACAAATCATTAACTGCAACAGATTTGAAGTTCAATTGACTTAAATTCTTTATAACGCGATCTCACAAAAATAATATCCGATACAAAATATATAATTGCATCTTTCAAAGAAAAACAAATCAGCCAAATACTTAACAAAATCTACTCGTCCCTAAGAATTTTAGTTAGACGTATGCGAAGATGATATAAAAATATGTTCTCATTATAAAAGTCATAACAAAAAAAATAATAAATAAAATAGTATAATGTAATAAAATATATTTGACAACACATAAAAAACAAGTTAAAAACAAAAACCAACATCAAACGTTAAATAAAATAAATATAATATCTTTCATCACTTAGAATTTTCTAAAAAAAAATACTATGCACATCTCTTACAAATGCAAACTTAAAAACACAAACCATAAAATCATACAAAAAAAATAAAAATTTAAATCACGAGTAAAGTATATCCCGCCATACGGTCTACCCTAGTTTAGAGGCTTTTCATCCCTCTTGCTATGCCAGAAATTAGCTTCCTCCCGTCATGCTACGTGGATTGTACATAAACGACGCATTTGATTTGCTGCACATGTTATGGGCTTATTTCCTTTTGAGGCCCACAATTATTTCAGTACATAGCCCGTCCAAAGTGGAAGTTGTCACGCGTCTCCTTTGTCTGCGAAATTAGGGTTCCTTCTGTAACACAATGGGTGCTGCAATGGAGTTTCCGGTGATTGCTCTTCGTTTGTTAATCCAGCTCCGCAGAGAGGAAACTCATAAAGTGTCTTAAAAGCATTGATGACCGTATTAACTTCTGTACCACAATCTCTAATCACTATTTTCTTATCTTCTGCGAGTCGGTGGAAGAACGAGTATATGTTTAATCCGAAAATGGTGATGGGATTTATACATTAAGATTTGTAGTGTGGATTTAAGAGAAGTCTTCATAATGAATTAAATTGAGAAAATATAGGAGAAAGAAATTATATAGATTAAAGATTGGATTACAAAGATGATGTTATCTTGATGTAAATCTAAGAATCTATACAAATCTCTCTCTCTCTAAAAGTTTTCTAGGTGTAAGAAGAAAAGAGTCCAACCTTTGATAAGAAGGAGGTGTCTCCATATTTATACAAGAAAGTATCTAGGGTTCTCTAGTAAGATGTGTCTTTGTTCAATGTCTAATGGGCCTTTGTTGGGGGTGAAAACCCACTCCAACAGTAAGCCCCCCAGTTCGTTGAGAGAAATGCAATTGATCTCTGCGAATTTCACGAAGAGGGTTTATGAGACAATGAACTCAGCCCATAATCAATGTCATGGACGAGTTGTTATGGACGGGTTGTCATGGTTATGGTTAGGTTTCCATGACAATGTCTATGACGGACTGTTTCTAACGAGCTGTCGTAGACGTCTTCGGATTCCAATCGGGCTTACGGGCTAGTTGTAACTAGTTGTACAAACGAACTGTGTGGACAGTGTTTTGAACCACCGTACGAGCCGCCATGGATAAAGTGTCAATAGACTAGCTACCAATGACAAGTCGCCATAGATATCGACATGGATGAACCGCCATGGACAAACCGTCATAATCAAACCGTCATGAGTAGACAAGACCATCTTCGATGAGATCCATGTGTAGATGGGATAGTGAAGTCGGCGCGTCAAGATGTTGATCGGCATGGATGGTGTTTGCTGAGATCAAACCGAGACTGCCGAGATGAAGCCAAGACCGCCAAGATGGACCAAAGACTGCTGAGATTGAGCTGGTATTGGGGTGATCTTGCGACTGCCGGGACTGAACCGTGCCAAGTTGTTGGTGTGTCCGTCAAGCTATGATGTCGTTGAGAAGCATGTTGTGGGTTTGACTTCTTGCCGAGAAGAAAGAAGGCGCGATGTCGGGAAGTTGGTGAGAAGCTTCCGCTAACAGAGCTTTTGTAAACGTCACGGTGGTCAAGTGTAAGAAGCCGGATGCGGAGATCAAATTATCCTCGTCAAGAATATGTTATTACATCATCACGTAATTGTAATCACATGCCTTAGTGTGACGTCTTGGGCCATCTTTGTTATTGGGCCATGAAGAATTGGCAAAGTCTATGGATCAGTAATCCTTCTTTTAGCTTGATGTGGAAAAATTGATTTCTCCTAGAATCTTTCTGGCCGAGGACGACAGATTCGACCCTTAACGAGGATGATGAACTTGATCATGGTCCCTCATGTAGATCTTCCTTCTCGCGAACTTCGCCGAGATCAACCCCTGCGTTTTGTTGCAATCAACATGACGACCTAAAGCCGGTGCGTGATCTAAGTCGATGAGAATCTCATCCTCATCTTTTCCCTTATGTTTATGTAAGAACAATAGAGATGTGCTCTCACCTCTCCTTTGTTATGTACGGCTTCGAGAAGGTGATGTGGGTTTGGCTGGAAGCCGAGATCAATTATAGGGAGTTCGGCATGCGACCAAACTGGTTTGGGCTTTTGGATAAGCGTATTACGGTGCCGAGATGGATTTTTTTTCTTGAAACTTGAACTGCCGAGTTGATGGAGTTCCTTGATGTTGGTGGAGCTCAAAGACATCATCAATGATCAAGAATAAGAGGTCAAGCTAATGAGACTGCCAAGATCAAGTCTTGAAATAGAGATAACGTCGTGCTCGTCTTGCTCTTGGTACGAGTTTAATGGGAGCAAGTCTTGAGCTTTGCCGAGACAAAGCCATAAACTTAGCTTCTCGTGATGAAGACGTGATGACATTCTGGCCAAGATCAATGCGATGGGATGAAGAGGAGCCTTTAGGACAGGTGCTCATGAGCTCGAAGTCCTTCTGAAAAGGCTAAAGGCTGTGAAAGAAGCGACGACGAGGAGTTGTGAGCTTCTAAGAACAAACTTGTCTAAATTGTTTCCGAGGAGACAGAGCTTTGAATAGCCATAATGCGAGCTTTGAAATCTATCATGGTCCAAAGAGAATTATGTTTCTGTCCAATCTTGCTATGGTGATTCCACAAAGATGAGACAGGTCTTGGTCTCCACCGAAATCATGTTAGCTACTTGACACTTTTGAGGAGAACAAAGCCCGAGCTTCAAAAAGGACAGAGCTTGATGACAAGAAGCTTGTGCTGGTTGTGGGTCGAAGGTCAAGTTGTTAAGCCGAGACCAGTGAGACGAGAAGAAGAGAAGCCGCTGGTGTGGCGAGATGACAAGAACAAATCGTAATGCCTAAATCTCCTCCCTTTTTGGCAGATTCCGAGACTAAATCCTATCATCTGACTGATTTGTCAAGAGAACTTGCTTGATAAAGAAGCTTGACGAAGAGTTCAAAGCTATTGATCACGTATAGAGAAGGAAGTAAAGCTTTGTTTCACATTTATTGTTCTTGATGAGAAGCTTGAGCCGGTGAGTTGATGGAGCTCCTTGGTGTTGGTGGAGCACACATTAGTTGATGAATTCGTCACCTTTGGGGACAAGACGCCGAGATCAAGCTCTGAGATAATTGCCGGGTTGCCGGAAACAACGAATCGTGGCTTACGCTGAGAACAAGTCTCAAGCTTTGACGAGATCATGTGAAGCTCTCTTTCTGACGAGGAACCGTGCCGGTTGCAGCAAGCTTGACAAAGAAGCTTGTGGTGATGATCTATAGAGAAAAGGATATGGTCTTGTCCTCGGCACCAGCTTAGTGAGACCAGAGCTTGGTGTTGCCAAATTCATCTTCTTTAAGAGCTTGAAGCTTATGGAGACGCAGGTAAAGCCATGTCTCACTTTCAAGGCAGAACCGGAGCTTTATCTGAAATGTCCAGCTCGGGTTCCTTGGTGTTGATGGAGCTCAAAGACGTTGTCGCTGATGGAGCATAAAAGGCTGAGCTTTCTTGTCCGCAACTGTCCCACCAAAGTTATCTGGCTTCTCGGAGTCGACGTCCTCAAACCATTGAGATGCTCGTGTACGTTCATGGGCTGATGATGAATCGGCAAGCTAGGATTTTGATGACGTCTTGTTGCTATGCCGAGATCAATATGACGAGAAGAAAAAGGCTTTGGATTAGATGCTTCCGAACCCAACAAAGAATAGCTGAGGTCGGTCGTTTGACAACGAGACGCCGAGCAAGACGAGTGCGCGGAGAAGCATGTTGGGTATTGATACAGATTTCCAAATATCTTATTATTTGTTTTAGTAATTTTATTAAGTTAGATAATTACTTTTTATTGTATTTTTTATATTTTAATGTTTTTTTATTTTAATTAAGATTAAAGTTTTTTAGATTTAATGATTTATTATAAATATGCATTCAAGCGTATAGTTGTAGGCTGATTTTGATAATTAATAAACGAGTTTTTTGCTTTATTCCTTGATGTAGATTTGATTCAGTTCATCATTTTTAAGTTTCCTTAAACAAGATTCGATTAAGTTCATCTTCTTCAGGAAGTTGGTCTCAAGAAACTATCGAAAGAAACTCTTGATTGATCTATGAACAGGTCTCGAAGAACTCTAAATTTTTAGATCGACCGTTCATCATATCTATCCCTAGAAACTTCCGCTACATCAGTTAGTATCAGAGCCAGGTTGGTATCAGAGACGCGTGCCTTTGATTTTTCAATCGAAGACGATTCTGGATGTCATTGTGAGTATAAACATCTATTATATTTTCGACGAAATCCCTTTTGTTGAGAGAGAAGAAAATCATGAGATCTATCAAAAAATCTATAGAGAAGTCTATGGTGATCCAATTTATGATATATATATGAAGACAATGTGCATCATATTAACTATGTCTTCAAAAAGGGATCTTTTAAAATTCCGCCTGCAAAGTTAGGGCGAAATCATATGGAAGAAAATTTGATGCGTGCAAAATTTGTGGAAAAACGAATTTGTGAAGATCCAAGATACAATCAGATCCATGCAAAAATCGTGCAGCATGAGATCCGTGCAAAGCCTATGCAAAACGAGTTTCGTGCAAATTTCGGGCAAAGTTAGAAAATTCAGTTTTCTGCAAATTTTAGATTTGAAGATTTCAGCCACAAAAAACCTATTCAAGATTCGAAGACGAATCTTCTTCAACCCGGAGAGAATGATGCAGATAAGTATTTGGAATATTTTCAAATATCTTATTATTTTTTATATTTTAATGGTTTTCTTATTTTAGTTAAGATTAAAGTTTTCTAGATTTAATGATTTATTATAAATAGACATTCAAGCCTATAGTTGTAGGCAGGCTTTGATAATTAATAAAACGAGCTTTTGCTTTATTCCTTGATATAGATTTGATTCAGTTCATCTTTTTTTAAATTGCCTTGAACAAGATTCGATTAAGTTTATCTTCTTCAGGAAGTTGGTCTCAAAAAGCTATCGAAAGAAACTCTTTATTGATCCAAGAACAGGTCTCGAAGAACCCTAAATTCTTAGATTGACCGTTCATCATATCTATCCCTAGAAGCTTCCGCTACATCAGCTATCATCTCGTGGAGAGCCGCGATCATAACTCGTCCTAAGATCAGAGATAAGCTTTCATAATTAAAATTACGTTCATAGATTAAGCATGTGTATATTATGATGTCTTATGAATCCAAATCTTATTAATGAGACGGGGATGTGTAAACTTATCTTTTTAAGCGACGACTCTTGATAGCTCATCGTAATATGAATCGGCTGGAAACGCTGCCGAGGACGAGGTTGTTCATCACACGCCGAACACAACATGTGTTTATTCTCCGCCTTTAAAGATGAGTGGTCGAGATCTAAATGCTTTTTATACCCAGATCCAATCATTGTTGAAGATACATTTCCTTTGCTCCCCACAGTCGGCGCCAAATGTTTAATCCGAAAATGGTAATGGGATTTATACATTAAGATTTGTAGTGTGAGTTTAAGAGAAGTCTTCATAATGAATTAAATTGAGAAAAAATAGGAGAAAGAGATTATATAGATTAAAGATTGGATTACAAAGATGATGTTATCTTGATGTAAATCTAAGAATCTATACAAATCTCTCTCTAAAAGTTTTCTAGGTGTAAGAAGAAAAGAGTCCAACCTTTGATAAGGAGGAGGTGTCTCCATATTTATACAAGAAAGTATCTAGGGTTCCCTAGTAAGATGGGCCTTTGTTCAATGTCTAATGGGCCTTTGTTGGGGATGAAAACCCACTCCAACAGTATATATAGGTTGGTATCTCTCCTCTGATAATCATTCAAAAACGTCTCTCTTCATACTTCATGTTCTATATGTTGCTTGCATTCTCACTACTGCTATTATCGTTTATCCACCAGCACACCATTGTTCTGTAATGTGTTTGAGAGAGAGTTAGTGACTGTAATATGTGCCCTATATGTAATTCTATGTGCATATGCTATTAGTAGCTCTTTCTTCATGTTCTTTCTCTTGCTTAAATTCTTTCTATGTTCTAACGATTGTTTCTGTTATAACATGGAAAGTTCAGATCCTTAGTTTTTCGGGATCAACAACCAGAATAATTGCTCTGTATCTATGATTAAGAGTGATTTGGTGTGTGTATTAATATGTGCTCTACCTTGAATATCTTTAGCTTCTGAGAATTTGTACTTACGGATTCAAAATTTTAGCTGTTTTAATGTGTTAGATGGAGCAGCAATACGTGGCTCAGGGTTCAACAATGTAGAGCTCTCTGGTGCCTCTAGGAATTTCAGTTATCACATCTCTTATACTCTGCTTTCAGTCAAATCAGTATGACTGTTCGTGCCGAGTTAGGTCTTTATACAGTATTTCTAAGTGACGGAACTCGTCAGTGGGACGTACAAAAGAGGAAATAAAGAGAAGGTCGCGGTGTCGCTCGAGGAGCTTAACCGTGCCGTACAAGTCGGAGATAAGAGTACAATGGGAAACCCTAGATCTAGCCGCCTTGTCTGTGTGTAGTCAAATCAGGATCCTTTCTCTTTCCTCTCTTTCTTCCTTTTATAGCCGATCCCTCTTAACCTAGCGACGAGGTCGCTTGTACGGAGGGCTTTCGCCAATGGGCCTCGGTCGGCCCGTTAGAATGGGGTGTAGCCTAAACGTCGTTAACTCGCCTAACCTCGGGGGTTAGGCGAGTTAAGCCTGTTTAGTGGCTGATTAGCGGGAATCGCCTTATCGGGCCGGAGCCTGGATGGGCCGAGTTTACTATTTAGTGGGCCTTGGGAGGAGTCATGTTCCACCTCCTACAGTAAGTCCCCCAGACCTGCAGCCAAGTTACGGCATGAATCGGGGCGGATTTTGATCAAGTGGTCCACTGAATAGTATGGTCGGCAGCTCGTCGTGGACGTCGCACATGGGGACGTATACTCGGAGTCCGGTTTGTGTGTTTGCTGAGTCGTGATCTCGCTTTTGACTTGTCGCTAATTCGTCCTCTCACGTGGAAGAGTGTTGGCGACTTTTGGGAGGCGAGATGCCTCGGGGGGACAGATTGTCACGAGGAGGCGAACCGTCACATCAATTAATGTGGCCCTACTGAATGGAGGCCCATTAATGCGGGAGATGAACAGCTGCACCAATTAATGCGGCCCCTTCGCGTGGAAGGGGTTTGACGGTTTCGATAAAATGGCTTTGTCTCGGGAAGGTGAATGGTTGCACCAATTAATGCGACCCCTTCGCGTGGAAGAGGGTTGATGATTTCGAGAAAGTGGCTTTTTCCTTGGGGAGACGAACAGGCACTCGGAGATGGGGGGTCAGATTGAAGACCGAGGACCATTAGGTCGGAAATGAACAGTTGTCTTCGAGTCTAGGCCCAAATAGACCTAATTAATGTCTTGGGGAGTTGCGCCGTCTTCCTCTATATATACTCCCTTCCCCTTTCATTCTCTCCACTTCTCTGCTTTCAAAGGTATTCTCTCTCCCTTCTCTCTACTTTCTCTCTCTAAATTGTAGATTGTAATATATATAGCATTAGTCGGACGATGCCTCCGAAACAGCCGTTAACTCGCATCGAGAAAGGGAAGGACATCGCGGTCTCGTCTAGTCCTGCGAGGGACGAGACGACCGGTGAACCGCTAGACGACTTTGGTCTGGCGTGGAGGAATTCGCTGTTGGATCATGCCCAGCTAGATCTGGCGCAGA
>JABAYD010033066.1:0-10386 GCA_014822095.1 Diplotaxis tenuifolia
TGTAGAGTTTTACATTTTTAGTATTTCAAAATATTTTTATAATTAAACATTTGTCGCAATATTATTATTTGATAGAAAAACAAGAAAACAAAGCAAGTAATTATACAATATACGAAAACAAATAAAAATAAGTAAATATATAATAATAAATGGAAATCTTAAACTAAAAATCTATTTAAAAAAAAATTATGGTAAAATAAATAATAAGTAAATATAAAATATAAGAATTAGAAATATTATATTAAACAACTATCGCAATATTAGAATAAGTAAATATATAAAGAATTAAATGAATTAGTCCAAATTGTGTTTAATTTTACTGAATCAACTTTACCGAATCAACATCTATCAATACATCTATCAACATAGGATCAACTTCAAGAAGACTTGAGGATTTTCCTAACAAACTTTCTCTCTTTTTAGTAGAGAAGCTTTTCCATAAAGCCAAAGCCGGCTATGATTAATATTGGCAAAGACTGATTCCCTTTAAAAAGAGATGAAAATGAAACGGCAAATAAGATATCTGATTAAGGGTCATCAGAATTTAGATAAGAACATCGAAAGATTATATAGATACACCATAAAAGTCGCCTTACGAGACTATATATATCCGACTACGCGGAAGATACAAAAAGTCGCCTAGCGAAACTATATCCGACTTCGCGGAAGATACAATCGATCATAGGCTCGAAGATAATTTACAGAACAAAAAAACAAAAAAGGTTTGGTGACCGGCGGCTAAAGTCAAATTGATTATTTTCGGGTTATCTGCTTCATTTTGGTTTTAAGGCTTTTTAGAAAAACGCTCACTGGGGAGAAGCCGAAGAAGAGGAAGATGGTGGTAGTTGAGAGCTACGTGGTTGTTCACAACATATCAAAGCGTCACAACGTCGGAACTCTAGATAAGAGCACGACGGCCTTTGGTGTCACGGAGCTGATCCTCGTCGGCCACCGTGACTTCAACGCCTTCGGTAGCCATGGCTCCGCTTCTCACGTCCGTTTCCGCCATTTTCACTCACTCATAGAAGCTCGGAGCTACCTCAAGGTCTGATTTCATAATTACCCTGAAATAAAGTTGGGAACCTATGGTTTTTATCATTATACAGAATTCCAAATTCTGAATGGGGGTTATTGGTCTAGTATTTTAATGGATTTGAGAATCCTTCTTGGAATATACAGATTTCAGAATCAAAGATATAGAATTCAAAATCAAAACTTTTTGTGTGTTGTGTTTGGTGTGTACTTATAAAAAGGAAGAGAAAGATTGTGATATATGCGGAGGTGAGATTGCAGATGGAGCTTCTGCGGTCAATGAACATCCTTTTAAAAGAAGCCCCGCCTTTCTTCTTAATAATGAGGTAATCACTCAAATGCATCAGCCAGTTTGTGGACTTAGAAAACAGAATCATGTCTTTTGGGGCAGTCTTTGATTGATCACTTTGCTATGCTTGATCATTTTCTTTTAGTCAGTTTTCATCTTGTGTAGAATGAGAGAACATGTAACTCTAGTGGTTTGGAAGATATTTTTTGAACTTAGGATAGGGGTTCTTCAGTGTACTGGGTAGTTTTGGTTCTTCATCTTTCATCTATGAACGTTGAGGGAACAAGTAGATCAATTGGAACACCAAACATTGGCATGACATTATGTGAATCTATCGTTACTAAATGTTAAGAGTTTGAAGGGTTTTTGTAGGGATCAGGTCTATCAGCCAAAGAGTGTGAGATATGTGACTTCTTTGTATGCATTCCTCAGTATGGTTGTGGCACTGCCTCCTTGAATGTCACTGTTGCAGCTTCTATTGTCTTACTTCATTTTGGAGGTAGTTTACTCTCTCTTTTTGTTTTTTGTTTTTGTTAATCCTGATTTAAGATTATAATAAAAAAAAACTTATGGAGAACAGTAACTCTGTTAAATTATGAGATGTGACTATTTTAGTCATACATTGATATGATGATAATCACTGCTTGCTTTAAGTATGCGATGTTTTGTTACAGTTTGGGCTGGATTTTCCGAACGTGTCCGGAGATGGAAGCAAATTTATAGTCGCGGATAAACCCTTTAAGGCAAGGGAAACGGAATATCTGTGCTGGTACAGAAGAATCCATCGTTGAAGAGCGCAAGTTGAGGAAAGAAAGTGCGGAAAATGGTTTCTTTGATGGAGATGGAAACGATAATTCTTCATCATCATCTGAGCTTTTAAACGGTTTGTTCATTAACGAATACTTGTCTGTCTTTGAAAGAAGAACAAAAGTCTTGATTTGGGTTCATAAAGATCAAAAGCTCCTCAGACTTGTTAATTCCTTAGTTACCAAAGCCTCTAATCTTTGTTTCACAAGTAGAGAAAGCTGATTACAGGAACTTAGTTACTTTTCTTGATTTGTTGTTTTTCATGTTTTGTATGAGTATGAACATCTTTGAAGATGGTTTCAGGTGAAAGAATAACATTAATCTTCCTCTTAACAACTCCACTAGTCATGTGATCATTTTCTTATAATGTTTGCCTTCCTTTGTTATTGATACAAGTATAAAAAGCTTGTGGACATGTTAAAAATATCCCAACAGTATTCTTTCTTTTATTAACAACTAGGACTGGCTCGTAGAAGTTATGATTAAAAATATATAAATATATATTAATTTTGAAGCATTTAAAATTATTATAGATCAAAAATGACATTAAAAATAAAAAAAATAATGAAAATAATTATGAGATCCTATTTTTATTTTTAATAAATATTTTTGGGAATAAATATAACTTTATCTTATTTTTACATATTTGAAAAGATCATTTATATAACCATAAACAATACTTTCGTTGTTTATAATAAGTTTTGCATATCGCAGAATATTTATCTTTTATATTATATACTGTAGTTTTAGAATTAGTTATATATTTTGGCAGTTAGTTTGTTTACAATAGTTTTTATATTCTTTTTTTTTAAACTATGGTAAATTATTTTTTTATTTACGTGGTTAGATTGTAAATGGAAATGATATAGGTGATAACGATTTCTTTTAACTATGGATTTGGTGGATGGTTTGATTGGATGAGAGTGAATATGGTAAATTTATTTTGCTTTATATATATTTCTCTATCCATAAATCTCTGTCCTTGGGATTTGCTTCTGAAAACAGCTCCAACGGTTGTTCAGGTGTCTCACCAAGACCGAATCAAGGCGACTATTCTCTCGTTGTGGAGAGTTACAGTGAACCTATCTCATCAGCTCCCTTTGACACATCATGTAATTAGTCCATTGCTACTGCTTATAAGGTGATAATGTTAGGTGGTATGTTTAATATTTAAATTAGTGGGCTGGATCTTTTTCTGTTAGGCATGTTTTCAAAAGATTTTATTTGTCAGGATGTTTTTGTTGTCAATTTTCAACTCCTATGTGGACATATTTTGTATGTTTTTTGTTTGTTTGTTGATGCTAATAATGGAGTAAGAAATGATGGATTTTTCTTTTATATCATAGAGATTACATTATTAGCACTATGATCGGAAGGATGTTCTTTTCAAGAAAGCTTTCATGAAAAATTAATTTGAACCATGGCCATGTTCGGAAAATCACTTTAAAAATTAACAAAATCTCTGAAGTCGGAAAATGAAAAAGATTAAAATACGCTCTAAATCGGTTTATATATATGGAACTAAATTTCTTTTTTCTTTTTACTCAAAGGCTTATGGAACTAAGTTCCTAAAGGTAGAAATAAAGCTCCAATACTTTTTTATATGTTTACTGTTTAATTTTTGGAACATACAATTAAAGTGATTGCTAAGTTTATAATATGTTATACTTTTTAGTTCTTAATTGTTTATACGTTTATATTTTTTCATGGCACTTTTAGATATTTTCAAATCCTCTTAAAAAACAAAAAAGCTGACGAATTACACAACATTCAAGTGAAAGATGCTAACCTTTATATAGGTGTAGATACACAGCCTTATAGAGTGTAAACACACATTCAATGCCACATCGCATGTCGGTTTTTGTAGTTAAGAAGAGAAGTCGATGAATCTATGACTCTCAGCGTTTCATCTGATTATAAGAGGAAATGGAACGACACGACTGAAGACCAACAGATAGATTATTCATAGCGAGTTGAGTCAACAATAAACACGAAAGTCCATTGATTTCGTCTAAGAGTGGAGAAGACAGCTGTTGGGGAAGGAGACGAAAAAACAGAACAAACCTAGAAACATATGGGCCTCTTGATATTGGGCTCAGCTAACCAAAATTAAACAAAAAAAATTTGCCGGAGCCTATAGTCATGCTAATGAAACGCAGTGTTTAAAGAAACACATTGAACAATATGAAGTGGCTTCACCGGAAAGGACTTCACCAAGAGGGAGGCAAGTCTTCTTTATATATATAAATTTAGTTACCCAGGAAGCATTTCAGTTAACATGAAATTCTTTTTAAAGAATTTACAACGTAATTTCTTTTAGTTTTTTTTCGAAATATCATAGTATTTTTATTCACAGAATAATGCCATCCAGATTTCATCATGCAACAACTTGAGCAGCTGCTAGCCTTGCAATAGGAACCCTGCAACCAAATACAAAAACATTCCCCAAATTAATTTTAAAAAATTCTCTAGGATAGACTAAAAATTGTTTTTGTTACAATTGACCTTAAAAATAAAAATGATTAAAATAAACTTAAATGAGCAATACAAAATAAGTAAATATTTTTTACCCCGTGAGTTAATTAATCCTAGACTTTTTTGTTTAGAGTTGTGGAGTGGAGTCTTGGGAAAATGATTTCTAATTTTAAAAAAATTATAAAAACTTAAAATTTTCAAAATCATTTTAAGTTTTCGAGGTCTATATTCTGTGATAAAAACTTAAAGATGGTTTATTTGAGAGAATTGTCTATTTATTTTTATTTTAATGAACAAGTTAGGATTCGATTGAGCAGTAACTAAATGATATACCTGAAAG
Organism: Diplotaxis tenuifolia; assembly: GCA_014822095.1. Taxonomy (NCBI): domain Eukaryota; kingdom Viridiplantae; phylum Streptophyta; class Magnoliopsida; order Brassicales; family Brassicaceae; genus Diplotaxis; species Diplotaxis tenuifolia. The sequence goes on from JABAYD010033066.1 coordinate 4,944, forward strand.
GAGAACAAGAGACATAGTCAAGTCCTACTTCAGCAAAGAATGCAACAGATGATGGCTCTCCTCCTTGTTCTCCACATACTCCAACCTGTTTATTTTTCACTCAAAATTCAATCACAAATCTTATATAATGAATTTTTAACAATTCACAAACAAACTTACCTTGAGGTTAGGCCTTGTCGCTCGTCCTTTTTCTGTGGCCATCTTGACCAGTTTCCCTACACCTCTTTGATCAAGAACCTGGTACAGGAATAAACAATGCCTATCAAGATTTTACCTTAAAAAGAGAAAATGAACTTCTCTACATCACAAATTTTACATTACCTCAAAAGGATCGCTCTGTAAAATTCCTTTGGCGAGGTAAATCGGTAGAAACTTAGCAACATCATCTCTACTGTATCCAAATGTCATATGCGTCAAGTCATTTGTCCCAAACGAGAAAAAATCTGCCTCTTCCGCAATGTTGTTGTAGTGTCTACACAATATATATAGTGTAGTACATTACAACATATACCTCATCTGCAATGAGCACGGCTCGAGGGATCTCAATCATTGTCCCAACCGTGTAGCTCACGGTATGACCCGTCTCAACAAATACTTTCTTTGCAACGTCCCGGATTACACTAACTTGGTGTCCCAACTCCTGCCATCATTTCTTTTAAATATGTTTCTTAATTATCTTTGCAAAGAGTCTATATGTTTGTTTAACATACCTGAGGAGTTCCTACAAGTGGAACCATAAGCTCAGGAAGAACAACAACGCCTTGTTTCTGCATTGATGCTGCTGCTTCAAAAATTGCACGTGCTTGCATTTCTGTTAACTCTGGATATGATATTCCAAACCTGTAATTTACAAAGTTAACTGCAGAGTTCTTTTGTAATGAAGCAATGTAATGACTCAGGTGCAAAGAGAGAGAGACCCTGCAACCGCGGAAACCAAGCATTGGGTTGACTTCAGAGAGTTTTTCAATCTGTGACAAGATGACATCTTCTTTAATGCCTGTTTCTGCAGCTACCTCGTGTACTATGTTATCCAAATCACCTTCAGGGAGAAACTCGTGAAGTGGAGGGTCTAACAAACGGATTGTTACTGGTAAACAGGGCCGGCTTAATGGGGAGGGCGAGCAGTGCTCCCACCCAGGGCCCACATACAATTTTGACATATTTAATGGTGTAAAGGAGTCCAAATGTTTTTATTTTCCTTTACAGCTAGGACCCAAAACGTTTTTTTTTCTTCTACAGCAAAAGCCCAACTTTGTTTTAATCATATTTATAATATGAAATTTAGATAAAAAATTAAAATTAATTAATTATAGGGCCTGAAAAAATTTTCTGCCCAAGGGCCCCACATATCATTGAGCCGGCCCTGCTGGTAAACCTAGAGGAATAAGAACATCAAGATTATTTAATGCCATGTTTTTAAGTTCCATATTTGAGAGCTCAATATGTATGTGTTACCATCCATGGCACGGAAGATCCCTTCGAAATCAGAACGTTGGTAAGGAAGCAAGACGTCTAGAGAAGCTTTTCTTTGCTCTGTTGTCACCGCCATTATCATCTTTCTCACTGCTTTGATCCTATCTGCACCAAAGAACTTAACAAACCAAAACCAAAAGACAACATGAAAATTTGGACATAGACATCAAACACATGGGATCACGAACAGACAAGGACTGTTACCATATGCGCCATTTTTCCTAGCCGCAATGGCGTCTTCAGGTGTATCCGCATTTGCCATAACCTTATCGATCATCAGAGACATTAATATTGAAAAAAAGAGATAATGTCAAAAACATGTGAAATAAGAAACTCATAACACACCTTGAGACGTCTTACAGAATCAGCCCAAGACATGAAAGTCTCCAAATCTGCACTTAACGCCGGAGGAGCCAATGCTTGTTTCTCTAATATAACTTCACCAGTTGTTCCGTTCATAGAGATCCATTCACCTTCATTTATAGCCAAATCTCCAATCAAAAGAACCTGCAAGTTTCACCATTTTCCAAACAAAAAAAGCCCTAACTTGATGAACAAGCTTCCTCCAATTTTTGAAAAACCCAACTTGAGAAACAATAGAGTAAAAAACCCAACTTGTGGTTCTCGTCGACGCTGATCTCTGAGCAACCGGCGATGCAACATTTTCCCCAACCACGAGCAACAACCGCCGCGTGTGACGTCATTCCTCCTCTCGTAAGTATTCCTTCCGCCGCGTGAATGCCTCCAACATCTTCAGGACTTGTTTCCGTTCGAACCTTTAAATCTCATGACAACAATCATTCATATTTCGTAGCGTTTTCAATTTATTTTTGAATTTTTTTATTTACCAGAATGACGTTCTTGCCCTGAGAATGCCAAGCTTCGGCTTCCTCAGCCGTGAATACAACTTGTCCAACCGCCGCTCCCAGAGACGCTGGTAAGCCCTTGGCCACCACTTTTTCACGGTATCTCATTGATCTCTTTTTAGGCTTTCCAAACCCTAATCATCTCTGTTTTGATCTCTAAACCCTAAAAAGAATTGAACCTTTTGAGTCTATATATGTTACCTGTGGGTGAAGAAGTTGATCAAGATGTTGAGGCTCCACCATCTTGATTGCAATTGATTTATCTACAAGACCTTCACCGACCATATCAACCGCTATCTTCACTGCACCTTTGCCCGTTCTCTTACCCGCTCTACACTGCAGCATCCACAATCTCTCCTCTTGGACCGTGAATTCGATATCCTGCAACACACATTTGAGACCATTGTTCATACCAAAAACAGAACCATGCTTGCCTCATGGGTACAAAGAGAATTGTGTGTTGTATTTACCATCATGTCTTTGTAATGCCCCTCTAGGATATCGCAGTTCTCTACAAGTTCTGCATAAGATTGTGGCATTAATCTCTTCATTGTATCCAAATCTTCTGGTGTTCTGATCCCTGCAACCACATCTTCTCCCTGTTCATAACATTTTGGAGTTCATGAGTTTCCAATTTTAGAAACAACTTATAATGACTAGATCAATTGATGTAGGTAGTTTAGACCTGAGCATTGACAAGAAACTCTCCATAGAGCTTCTTCTCTCCGGTACTAGGGTTCCTGGTGAAGAGAACACCAGTCCCTGAAGTGTCCCCCATGTTTCCAAACACCATACATTGAATGTTCACCGCGGTTCCTTTCAATCCACTTATCTGGTTAATGCTTCTGTACTTGATCGCTCTAGGGCTATCCCAGGAGTCGAACACCGCTTCAATCGCTAGCTCCAGTTGCTTCTTCGGTTCTGCAATTAGCCCATCAAAAATGTTGTGGACCTAATAACTGAATGTTATCTCATATAATGTACACATGAATCATATCAAACCTGAAGGAAACTCTTGACCCTTGACCTCCAAGTAAACACTCTTGTACTGCTCAACCAATTCTTTGAGATCAGTCGCGCTTAACTCGGTGTCGTTTTTGACTCCTTTTCCCTCCTTCATGCTCTCCAGCTTCTCTTCAAACTTGGCGTGTGGAATCCCCATAACCTTTTTATTGATCAAGAAATCAAATGAAAAGGTAGTTTCCTTGTCGTACAAGTTATCTGAAACTGAATAAAAACAGAGGACTTACAACATCACCGAACATATCAAGAAACCGCCGGAAAGAATCATAAGCGAAACGCTCTCCACTTTTGGCGGCCAAACCGACCACAACTTGGTCGTTTAAGCCAAGGTTGAGCACGGTATCCATCATACCGGGCATTGAGATCTATAACACAAAGATAAATGGAACACAAGTCAATGGTTTGTCTTTTTGCTTCTTTTTTAAACATATAATTATTGGTGACATCATTACAAAATATAGATATGTTTACTTACTGCGGCCCCGGAGCGGACGGAGAGGAGGAGTGGCTTGGACGGATCGGCGAGGGAAGCTCCAATGTCACGTTCGATGAAGCTAAGACCTTCTAGAATCTCTTCCCATAAACCTTCTGGAAGTTTCTTGCCGGCGATCTGTATGAGTTAGGCCCATGTCACTAATATGAGCCTAACTCACACCCAAAAGCTAGCTTTTGGGTATGAGTTAGGCCCATATCACTAATATGGTATCAGAGCCCATGGTAAGCCCAGTATATGATTTCCACATAAACAGTTTCCTACCTATGTAGCCTGTAAAAGTGGCTCATTACTGTGGTATTTCCGAGATGTTGGGCTTGGGCTGTTTCCCTATGGACTGTTTCCCACCCACATCTCGAGATGAGCTATTAGAGTTTGTCCCACATTGGATAATATAAATATCTTTGGGCAATATATAAGTGTATGGGCAATCCTCCACTCTTAAGCTAGCTTTTGGGCGTGAGTTAGGCCCATATCACTAATAATCTGATATTTCTGACAAGCCTCCGTTGATATGGTTAGTCCCGGCGGCACCGACAAGCCTATGCTCGCCATCTCCGCCAGTTTCGCTCCTTTACCTCCCAACTTAATCATCAATACTTTTCATTTAAGAACAAGAAAACATTGATTGATGTATGTATATGGTTTGGCAATGATGATGCTACATACCAAGGACTTCATGCCCTTGTTGCCTTCGCTTCTTCCTTTTCCGAAGGTGAACACTCGCTGCATCATGTTTTATTTTTTTATCAATTTTTTTTATTGAATTAGAATGCTGAAATGTTGAAAGTTGAAGAAGGGCATGTACGCGTATATATATCTACACCAAAAGGTTTGATGGAACAGATAAATTCATCGTTTTTATTCAACTTAAATTGGACATGACTAATTTATCTATCAGCTAAATATAATTTTTCGTAATTTACACTAAAATAGAAAATATAATATATTAAAATTGACCTAATACTAAATCAATGTTTGGAAAAACTCAAATTGACATGTATTTATCCTTAGGATTATTGTTGTCATTATCATAAAAAATATACTTATGAATATTCTTTATACCCCATATATAAATACAGGAATATATGAATGAGAAAAACAACCTTCCACAACACCTTATCAGTACGAGACTCTAAACCCTAGCTAAAATCTGGCGACCACAAAATCCTAGTTTCGGCCACAACTTCAAACGTCCGTATCTCTCAAACCGTACGGATACAGAGAACGAGTAATATATCAAATTAAAGCTCTCGACGAAACGAATCCACTGCCGCAAACCTCGTGTCGATCTGATCTAAGATGCGTTCTCACGCTCCGTTTCAATACGCGCCGCCACCTTGTTCTAAAAACCTAATTTCGACCGCAACTTCAAACTGTCATATCTCTCTAACCATAAGGAGTCAGACGACGAGCCACATATCAATCTCAAGCTCTTGACGAGAAGAATCCAGCGCCGCAAACCACACAACAATCCAATCTCAGACGCGCTCTCACCTCCCGATACCAGACGCGCCGTCAAAAACACTAAATCAACCAGCAACTCTCTCTCTATAAAGGTGGTCCGGTTTCAACCCTTCAAAAACAG
>JABAYD010033092.1:0-15455 GCA_014822095.1 Diplotaxis tenuifolia
ACAATTTCCAAGTTTCGCGCGGATTTCCTTTGTTTGGAATGTCCTTAGAGTTTTATAAAACAACTTTTCGTGTTTTACAAAACGTAGTTTTATTTTTACGGAAAGTTTTGGTCATTGATTCCGTCGTGCCGATTTTGATCCCAACACTAAACATTATTTGTTTTGGTCAATAGATCTAATCAATAAACACATACAGTAATGTCAAAAGCTGAATGAATGTGTTGTTAAGTAGTTGAGCTCTTTAATATCATGCAAACAACTGTTTAGCGCCTATATGATTATAATCCCAATACCTGAATAAAAATCTTATGTTTAACACCTTTCCAATTAAGCCTTAACCCTCAATCAAATTAGTAGAGCAACTGCCTTGCTCGATTAGGGTATTTTCACAAAAATTTACTTTTAAACATTTAAACAAACCTAGTCTTATATTAAATTAGATTTAATTGGTTTTCGAGCTCCTCGTGATTCGATCCCTAAGTACTACAACTGAACTTTTTATCTGAGAGAGTAACTCACTCTTTAGGGTAATTTGAGTGAGAAAATATTGTAAAGGTTGATTTAATTCATATGATTAATCAATTTATTTTCAATGGGACAATTGCAAATGGGTTGAATGACACTAATATTTGCCTCATTCCGAAACAAAGTAAACCGAATGAGATGTAACGGTTCCGGCTCATAAGCCTGTGCAATGTCAGCTACAAAATAATCTCTAAGGTCCTATACTAGAGATTAAAAAATGTCTTGCCAAACTTGATCTCAGAAATCGAGTCAGCCTATTTTGTCGGAAGACAGATATCAGACAATGTCATGTTTGCCCAGGAAATGTTTCAAGCACTAAGAACCAAACCAAGCGGACGACATAAAAGGATGGCCATCAAGATGGATATGAGTAAACATATGATAGGATGGAGTGGTCGTTCATTGCAGCTGCTATGCGTAAAATGGGTTTCTCAGAGACTTGGAATACATGGATACTGGGACGTATAAGCTCAGTCAAGTATAAGGTGCTTATGAATGGTCAACAAAGAGGAACCATTGTTCCGGAGAGAGGCCTACAACAAGGGATCCTTTGTCTCCTTTCATATTTTTTTTATACACGGAAGCGTTCGATAGCCTTCTTAAGCATGCAGAGAACGAAGGGAAGATAACAGAAATGCGCATCATACGTGTGTGTCCCTCGGTATCCCACCTTCTTTTTGCTGATGATAGCATTTTCTTCTATAAGGTGGAGCCTCATGAGTGTGAAGAAATGATGAAATTAGTCAGGAAATATGGACAAGCCTCAGGTCAGTGTATCAATTTTGATAAATCCTCTCTACTCTTTGGTAAGAGGATTCGAGCAAGTTTAAGACAACATATAAAAGATGCACTAGGAATCCAGAATGAAGGAAGAATGGGAACCTATCTTGGAATTCCAGAAGATATCAGTGGATCAAAATGCAAACTCTTTGCTTTCGTCAAGGATAAATTAATGAATAGGGTGAATGGATGGACATGAAGATGGCTCTCAAAAGGAGGAAAGGAAGTTTTGATTAAATTCATTCTGCTAGCTCTTCCGACATATGTTATGACTAGTTTCATACTCCCGTTGGAGATATGCGAAAATATTGTGAGGCCATTGCAAAATTCTGGTGGAGTTCAAATCCTCCGAAAAGAGGTATTCACTTGGAAAAACAATTATGGAGACTTGTTCAATTCCCTGATTCTCTTGTGGCTAGGATACTAAAGGGAATATACTATAAAACCAGCTCAACTTTGCGAACAATTTCTGTTACCAGTCCATCCTATGTATGGAACAGTATCTCAGCAGCACGTAGCTTATTACTACTGGGAATAACACGAAGGTACATTCAGGCTATGAAATTAAGCTATGGGAGGATCCTTGGATTCCCTCAACACCAGCAAGAACAGCGCTTGCATCTGTCCCGGTAGTACACCCAAACATGAGACTAAGTGACCTTATTAATAGGGAACACACATGGATGGGATGTTGGCTTATAAGAGACGTATATTGCCCCTGAGGATATACCTCTCGTAAGGAGTTTGGCCACAAGTATGGGCCGTCATCATGACACTCTTTGCTGGAACTATACAAAAATGGCCAATATACTATCAAATTTGGATATTGGGTAGCTCGAAATCTGTTGATATCTAAGGGAGAGGTGGAGATAACAGAGCCCAATATCACCAAGCTCCAGGCCTTTGCCAGGAAAGTAAATGCTCCATCAAAAATTTGTCATCTTGTGTGGAAAATATTAACGGGGCATCTGGATGTGACGAAAAACCTGAATAATAGGAACATGCGGTGTGATAATTACTGCCCAAGATGTGGGGAACCTAAGGAAACTGTTACGCAAAGTATCTTTGAATGCCCTCTAGCTATGCAAGCATTGTCTCTATAGAATACACCATCGAACCCCAATATTCGCCCACTTCCATGCATATATGCGAACATAAATTATCTCTTCTGGAGAAAGAATGACATACTCGAGTCAGAATTAGACATGGATTCATATCCTTAGATAATTTGGTACAATTGGAAGGTTCGGAACTATAAACCTTTTAGAGGGATTGACAGGGAGCAGCTGGAGTTATTCTGATATGCAGAGAGTGAATGACAAGCATGGTTTAATGCCAATGATGTGGATATTTCAAGTCATCCTGAGGAGCAAAATAACGAGGGTCAGACCATAAGCTTGGATAATATTTGTATGGTTGATGGTTCGTGGACATCAACCGACCAGTTCAGTGGCTGTGGATGGATTTGGAATGATAGTTTTGAAAAGGTTCAGCTGATGGGCACGCAAAATTTGAGTCGGAGAGAGACTGCTTTGCTTTCGGAAGTAGAAGTATTGTGATTGAAAATGGAGAGCATGCTTCAACATTCGTCAAGTCAACGCTTTGGGACAGATTGCAAGGATTTGATTGCGATGATAAAAGATCCTCAGGATTGGCCAAGATTTGTTACAGAGATGGAGAATATTAGGACGTTTCAGATATGCTTTCTAGACTTCGAGATATCTCACATTCCAAGAGAGCAAAATAGAGTATCGAATTTTTTAGCTAAGTCAGCACGATCTTTTCTGGATTGAGTAGTAGAATAAGCGTTTGATGTAAAAAAAAAAGATACAATAATATAATGCCCAAACCAACCTTATAAATTATAATCATCATAATCAAATGTCACTTTTGAAAACCCAAATTATAGCAATGTACAAATAATCAAAAAATCATGAGTTGATAATATAAAAAAATACAACATGAACCGTAGAACACCACCTACACCTCATCCACTAAGTAAAATATGTTATATGCCGCAATCTATTATTATAGACACAAACAACTAAATTTGATAGAAAAAAGACACAAACAAGTAGATCAAACATAATTAATCTTAACATACATTTCTCTACACAACCTAACAATATTAAAAACCATAAATGTTAATATTTATTGGTTTTTTCAAAAGCTCACATAAAACACAAGCAAAACAATTTACAATTATATAATTCCATACATCACATGTACACTATTATATAGGTAGTTTTGATTTCATCCAAGAGACTGCCATAAGGCTTTGATAAAAGAAGAAATAATGAAATTGTATTAACCCAACCCTTTTCCTTTGCTATCTATTATATTAAAAAAGAAGTCATGATTTATTTTATGTGTGACTTTTTTAAGTTGGACCATCACTAAAACTTTTATTAAATGTACTTCATTTATTTGTAACTACTTTAATCATAAGATCTTTTGATATCTTTTTATGTCAAATATAAATAAATATTATTATTTGTAACAAATCTGTTGAAAAGATTATAACAAGATTCTCACTTTGAAAACATTATATAAATATTTTACTAATTCTAAATTAGTAATGAAATATATTTACATTAATATCTATTTAGTTATGTCTTATAAAATTAAAAATAAATTTATATTTTTATCTATTTATAATCATAAGCTATCATATTAAAAATATTATATTAAAGTAAATGGTATAAAATTATCTAAAATTTATAAATTAATTTAATTTAATTTTCATAAATAGAGAATATTAATGTTAAAAATATATAATATGTTAGCAGAACGGTTTAGTGTTAGTAACTAGATAATACATGTATAAAATTAACATGAATAAAAGCATAAAAAGTTTACGAAATGATTTGAAACTCAGATTATAATTTAGTATAAAATAAATATATTTCAAAATAGGTTTTTCTGCATATATTAATATTAATAGTAATAATCAAATACACATCCAATAAGATAATACATAATAAAAATATTGAAATAATTGATAATAACTTGCAAAGTATAAAATTATTGTGTTTGTAATAGTTATATAAACATTTAAATATATAAATAATATCACTAATGATATAGAATAAATATATATATATATATATATACACGTATATAAAATGAAAATAAAACCCGCGCGGTTGCGCGGGTCAAAATCTAGTTTATAAATTAAAGGAAGTCGTGTCTCGCTCGGCATGTGTCCCGCCGCTTCTCCACCAATCAGTCTTCTCTCTCAGATCTGCACTTGTCAAAGAATCTCCTCCTTTTATGCATCATATAAATCACCATGGTTGGACCTCTGGAATCTGATGAATCACTACTTGCAATGGTTGAGAAATTCGAAATATTGTTTGATGATTTTGATCCAACTGATGTGGTCAACGAACCGTTACCTTCCTCGGTTACAAACGGAAGAGGAAAAAGAGAAATTGTTCTCGGCCGGAATATGCACACGACGTCTATCGCTGTAACTGAGCCGGAGTCTAACGACGAATTCACTGGAGATAAAGAGGCTTACATGGCCAGCATTCTCGCTCGTTACCGGAAAACTTTGGTTGAATGGACCAAATATCATCTAGGTAAAACAGAATATTCATCATAACGATATATCGATCCTAGGCTAAGAATCTGTTTAAATGAATTGATGAATATGATGTAGGTTATCCATATAACTTGGATTTCGACTATGGTGCGCTTGGACAGTTGCAGCATTTCTCCATTAACAACCTCGGTGATCCGTTTATCTAAAGCAACTATGGAGTGTTACTCTAGGACTTTTGAAGTTGGCGTCTTGGATTGGTTTGCTCGTCTATGGGAGATTGAAAGAGATGAATATTGGGGTTACATCACTAACCGTGGCAGATAAGGAAATCTTCATGGCATTTTAGTTGGGTACGTTTTGTTTTGTTTGTTTATGTGACCGGTTTTCAATCGATTCTCGATATATATATTTTTAATCTTTTTCAGGCGAGAGATGTTACCTGATGGGATTCTGTATGCGTCTACCGAATCGCAATATTACTAGGTTGAGATGAACAAAATGAGAAAGTCATCTTCATTCATTTGAGCTCCAATGAGTAAACCAAAAATAAAACCGGAAATGAATTAACAACATTAAACTGGTACTAACCATATGACATTTTACACATATACTTCAATAGCCCCCTTCAAGATGGCATGTATAAGGAAAGTAATGACATCTTGCTGATGATGGAGTGAAAATGTCCCGGATGCAGAGCCTTTGTGAAGACATCTGCAAGTTGATCCATTGTCCTCACATGTAGCGTCTTGATCAAGCCTGAAATCACCTTGTCACAGACCTTATGACAATCACGTTCAAGATATTTGGTTCGCTCGTGGAATACAAGATTATTGGCACTATGAACAGCAGCAGTGGAGTCACAATAGATAGCAACATACTGAGATTGAGGACAGCCAAACTCAGCGAGAAGATTGACTAACCACTCAACCTCTTTTACTGCAAAACTCATCGCTCTATACTCAGATTCTGTAGAAGAACATGAGACGGTATCCTGTTTCTTAAACTTCCATGAGATGAGAGAGTTACCAAGAAACGTACAGAACCCTGATGTTGACCGTCTTGTGTCCTTGCAAGAACCCCAATCAGCATCAGTAAAAGCCTTGTGGACTAGATCATTAGTAGCAGAGTAGAATAAGCCAAGACCAATAGTTCCCTTAATATAATGAAGAACCTTGGTGGCGGCTTTGAGATGAGAATGCCTTGGGTCAGAAGTAAACTGACAAAGCTTGTTGATAACAAATGTGGTGTCCGGACGAGTGATAGTTAGATACATTAAAGACCTATCAAACGTCGGTAAGCTGCAGGATCAGCAATAGGTGGTTCATCACCATCTGATCGTAAGGTGACATGAGGATCCATAGGAATACTTGACGGTTTACAGGCAAGAGGACCAGCATCTTCAAGTAATTCCATGATTTAATTCCTATGACAAACCGAAATACCAAAACTCGAACGAGCGATCTCAAGGCCTAAGCAATATTTCAATGGACCAAGATCTCGAAGTTTGAAGAACTGCTTAAGATCTGTCTTCAGTTTGGTGACCTCGTTATAATCATTTGCAGTGATGATAATGTCATCAACGTAGACAAGCACATCAATATATTTCCATTTGATGTTACGAATAAAAAAAGTATGATCTGTGTAAGATTTCTCAAAACCAAGACTCATCAATGTTGTGCTAAACTTCAAAAACTATTGACGTGATGCTTGTTTTAAACCATAAAGAGATTTGCGAAGCTTACACACCGGATTGGGAGGTAAAACAACGCCGTCTTTAGGTTTATAACCCGAAGGTAGTTTCTTATAGATCTCCTCTGTTAGATCCCCATTAAGAAACGCATTAGAGATGTCCAACTGAGTAAGACTCCAAGATTTTGCTGCTGCAACCTTAAGAATATAGTCTTGACAGTATACATTTTTGCAACAGGGGAGAAGGTTTCTACAAAACTAATCATTTCTTGTTGGGTATATCCTTTGGCAACAAGCCTAGCTATGTATCTCTCAAGAGTTCCATCGGCATTTAACTTGACTTAAGAAACCCACTTACAACCAATGGCATGTTTACCAGTCGGAAGTGAACAGATTTCCCATGTATCATTAGCTTCCAAAGCAATAAGTTCTTCATTCATGGCATTGATCCATTCATCAAACTTCTTGGCTTTGGTAAAGGAAGACGGTTCTGAAAGGAGAGAAACAGAACATTTGTATGCTTGATATCCATCAGAAAGCTGATTGTAAGAAAGATAAGACGCCAGAGGATAAGGTATGTCTGTTTCAGTCATATTGCAGTAATAATCATGCAAATATGAAGGAGATTTAGACACCTTTTTATTATCATGAAGAAAGGATTAGAGCTGAAGTTGAAGGTCTGTCCTGTGAAGAATTATTCACATTCGTGGAATCAGTACAGACAACATCTGGAATCTTACATGAATGATCCATCATGGAGAAGAAATCCAAAGAAGAAGCCGTTTCAGTTGAAGCAAATGGGAAAATATCTTCATGAAAGACGACATTACGTGAAATATGAATACTATTTGTTTCAAGGTCCATGAGCTTATACCCTTTGTAGCCTGCAGGATAACCAATCATGACACAAGGCCTTGCTCGTGGTTGAAACTTATGAGGGTTCTTGGAACTTGTGGAGCAGTAAACAAGACAACAAAAAACCCGGAGACCTTTATAATCAGGAACCTTTGATGTTAACATCTGAAATGGTGATTTGTTCTTCAGTAAAGGAGTAGGAATCCAGTTGATCATGAACACTGCAGTAAGAATGCATTCACCCCAAAATTCAAGAGGATGATTCGACTTGAACATCAAAGCTCTAGCCACATTTAATATGTGTTGATGCTTGCGTTCCACGACTGAGTTCTGTTGTGGTGTCTTAGGACAAGAGTGAAAAGATTGGATCCCTTTGGAGCGAAAAAAGTCTGTGAATTTCAATTCCGGTGCAGTGTCTGAACAGACTGCTTTGACGGTGACATTATACTGATTCTCAACCATCTTTAGGAAGTCTGGGAAGACCTGCAAGACTTCAGACTTAGCACGCAACAGATACACCCAAGTGACTCTTGTATGATCGTCAACAATAGTTAAGAATTGCCTGTAGCCTTCTAAAGTTGGAACTGAGAATGGTCCCCAAAGATCAATATGAAGTAAATCAAAAGCATGATCACTCATGTTGTTAGGAGAAACATAGGGAAGATGCTTTTGTTTAGCTAACGGGCAAATAGAACAATGAAAAGGTTCTTTATTCTTTTGCTTAAGACCAAGTACATATGTTATTGCAGTAATACGTTCTACAGATGGATGACCAAGTCTATTATGCCAAAGAGGAGTATCAAGAACAACATTGACAGAAAACTGTAAATCTTGAGGAGACTGTCCAGTGAGCGAGGAAGCTTCTAAAACATAGAGGTTGAAATTTCTTCACCCTGACCAATCATCAATCCCCTTAGAGGATCCTGTATCAGACAAGTAGAGTGATCAAAACTGACTCGACAACCCAAATCTTTGGTGAGTTGACTAATACTCAAAAGATTCAGACGAAAATCAGGGATGAATAAGACGTTGTTCAATATAAGATACTCATTAAGACGGATTTGTCCAATGCCTTTGATCTATACACCAATACCAGTAGGAAGAGTAATTGATCTATCAAGAGTATCACTTAAATGTAGAAACTGATTTTGGTCATGACATACATGATGGATTGCCCCACTATCAATGATCCAGGATTGAGATGTCAAACAATTATTGGTAGCTTTCAAGATACCCACAAACCAAAGTGTAGTATTAGAGAAAGCCATACCCGGTAAGGCAGTAATTGTACCCATTGAAGTCGAAGGTGCAGAGGTGGATGCAGAGTTCAGATTCAGTTGATTGTTGAAGTAGGCAATGACACTATGTATCTGATCCTTAGACAACGTATTGATCATCTTTGGAACATTAATCTATGTGGCTGAAGAATGCTGTAAGGCAAGTTGAGCAACCACATGTTTAACTGTTGTATCAGAGGAAGAGGACTTGTCAGACTGCTTGACCTTATGCTTGAAACCTAGTGGATAACCATGGATTTTGTAGCATTTGTCAACAGTGTGACCTGCATATCCACAATGAGAACTGATAGGTCGCTGCTTTGGACCATTGTAAGCTGCGTTAACCAAAGGTAAAGTAGTATATGTAGCAGACATTTGGAATGCAGTAGCATTCTGAACCAGATGAATGCTTCTCTGACTATAATCCTGATCAAGCAGATTATAGACCTCACCAAGATTGGGAACGTTCTTCTTTATGATGATCTGACTACGAGCATTAGAATATGCATCATTGAGTCCATCAAGAAACTTGATAATCCTAGAATGCTCCGTCTTTGTTGCAATAGCTTCACAACAATTGCAATTTTGAGACGTTTTAAAACAATTTGCTCCATCAAGATCATCTCATAGAGTCTTCAACTTAGTATAGTAGGTTGAGAGATCCGTGGTGCCTTGTTGGAGAGACCATATTTATTGTGTGAGTTGATTAGATCTCGGTAGATTAGTGATATGGAAATGAGTTGTTAAGTCCTTCCAAATCTCAGATGCGTCATGAAAACGTAATATGCTACCATGATCTGCTTGGAAACAGAATTCAGTATCCATGATTTGACCATGCCATTATATCTTGACCAGATTCGATAATGAGGATGCGTTTCAACAGGGCGAGGCAAAGATCCATCAACAAAATCTAATTTGTTCTTCACTTCTAACGCAATCGTAATAGCAATGATCCAGGTATTGTAATTAGATCCATCAAGTACCTCAGTGATGAGTGAAGCACCCGGATTATCACCATGAGTGAGATAGTATGGTGAATACTGTACTCCACCAAAGTCGAACGTGTCGGGAGAGAAAGAAGATGGAATCGCAACGTTTGAAGGAGGCGGAATCACTGGAAAGGTCACCGGAACAAGAAGTGGATCTGGTACGGAGGGAGATCGAGTCGAACGAGCAGCTGAGGAAGATCCGCGAGCTGTTCTTCTTGTTGATTGACGTAGAGTAACTATATTTGAGCTCGAAGACGGCGGAATAACCGTGGAGACTCAGAGAGAACGATCGAGGAGATCCGATCTGAAAAGAAAGTAAGACGGCAGAGGCGACGGAGGATTGTGACGTTTATTGTAAGATCAACGCTCTGATACCATTTTACTAGTTTGAGATGAACAAAACGAGAAAGTCATCTTCATTCATTTCAGCTCCAATGAATTCTGTTACAACGTTTACCTTTTATAGTAAAGAGTAAACCAAAGATAAAACTGGAAATGAATTAACAACATTAAATTGGTATTAACCATATGATATTTTACACATATACTCCAATACGCATTACTCTGTGTTTGCAGCAGCTCGTATGTATCAGATGGAGTGCGAGAAGGTTGATACGCTTATCTCGGGGGAGATAGACTGTGATGATGTAAGACAAAAGCTGTTGGCTAACAAAGATAAACCCGCGATTCTTAATGTTAACGTAGGTTTGTGTTTCTCTTTGTTACTTGGTTTGTGTGTTTGGGATAGGTTTGATTTTTGCTGACGGTTGTTACCTCTTGCAGGAACATCGGTTAAAGGAGCTGTTAATGATCTCGACCTTGTAATCAAAACTCTTGAAGAGTCTGGGTTCTCACATGACAGGTTCTATATTAACTGCGATGGAGCTCTGTTTGGACTTATGATGCCTTTTGTCAAACATGTAAATGTAGAGTCTTCAATCATATCATTGTGATAACCTAAATTGTGCCCTGAAGAATTCTTTTTCTCCTCTATGTAGGCACCTAAAGTCACGTTCAATAAACTGATAGGGAGTGTGAGTGTGTCGGGCCACAATTTTGTCGGGTGTCCAATGCGTTGTGGCGTTCAGATAACAAGAATGAAACACATCAAAGCCTTATCCAGTAACGTTGAGTACCTGACGTTAAGGGATGCAACAATCATGGGAAGCAGAAACGGGCATGCTCCTCTGTTCCTTTGGTACACTCTAAACCGGAAAGGGTACAAAGGATTCCAGAAAGAAGTTCAGAAATGCCTGAGAAATGCCCATTACCTTAAAGACAGACTCCGTGAAGCTGGGATCAGCGCCATGCTCAACGAGCTTAGCAGCACTGTTGTCTTTGAAAGGCCCAAAGATAAAGAATTTGTTAGAAGGTGGCAGCTCGCTTGCCAAGGCGATATAGCTCATGTGGTGGTTATGCCAAATATTACAATCGAGAAGCTCGATCATTTTTTTGAAAGACCTTATCGAATACAGATCGGTCTGGTGCAAAGATGGGTCTCAAACACCATGCCTTGCAAAGGATGTAGGAACCAATAACTATATCTGTGAAGCTCACAAGTGACCTTGTAGTTTAATCATATGTTCGGCATTTCTTTGTTTTTGGTTTTAAATTTCTATCCAGTAACAAAATTTCTTAAAATTGTCAGTTGTACTTTACTTATTAATAAATGTCATTATTTTAAACCATGGTGTTATTTTGATCTATGCATTTTAGATGATTGGTGCTAAACTTTGTATAAATATGTTTGCTATAAAAATTTCTGTAGCAATATTACAGTGATTACTACTCTAAAAATATAAAGACAGTGTATTGACATGACCATACCTGCATAGTCATACAATCAAACTAACAAACCATAATACATACATACATCCAATCTTGCACCCCAAATGAGTATGTAAGGTATTTGTAACCAAGCAACGACGAGAAACTTAGCCTCTCTTGGTGAAATCCATGAAGCTCGATGGCTGCCCATTGGTGCTCATCTGCTGGTTCTTATTGTTCCCCAACTGAGTCATTGTTGATTGCTGAGATGAGAATTGCGCGCGCTTGTCGTATGAATTTCCGTCCCCTTGAGGAATTTCTCCAGCTGCTATCTTGAGTCGGTTCAGCTCTCCCCGCAGTGCTTCATTCAAAGCTGCAAGTTACGCGTTACAAATATTATGTCGATCAAAACATTGGTTTATGTTATATGCAAAGCTGCTTTTTTGGAACGATCCAGTAAGAGTGCCTTACCATCCCTAAGTTCAGCTTGTTGCTCTAATGCTTGCAACCGCATTTTGAGGTGTTTGTTCTCAGTGGTCAGGTCTGAAGTTCCTCTCTGCACAGTATACAGAAAAAGCACAAGTTAGAATGGATACAGAAGTACACAAACACAAAGGATATGCTAGAAATCATTTTATCTTACTCCATAATCTCTTAAGTGTAAACAAAAATCACAATAGCAACTGTTTTCATTATACTACTGACATCTGACAGATTTATTGAATTAACATAACAATAACAGATCGTTTAGTACTGCTTGTAAGCTAATACGGATCATGAACTGTTAGTTAAAGTCAAGAACACAACAACAAAGTTGCAGAGATCTCGAAATACCGAGAAACAATCTTAAACACATTAGGCCTCATTTAAAAGTTACAAGCAATCGAAACCATATTTAATCAAATCAAATCAACATAGCCGGTAACTTTGAGACGTCAGATACTTAAGCATAATAAGCATAATGGCTTAAAGAAATGGTGTGCTTGACCAAGTCATTACCTGCAACATAGTGACTTGAGCAGAAAGTGTAGTTGCTTCGTTCTGAAGTGTCTGTACTTTCCTCTCCAGCTCACCAGTATACCTAATCTTCCTCTCTTTTGACCTCGCAGCAGATTGTCTATTTGCTAGAATCCTATCAAGAATCACAATGACTATGAATCAAAGTATGTTTAAAGGAAAAAAAAACCCCTAATTTCTGAGGATACTTACCGTTTAGCTCTTTTGGGATCAAGCAACGCAAGCTCGGCGAGTCTGTCACTAGCCATACCCATGTTCTTCTTAGCACCGTCTTTGCAATTAACGGCGGCGAAAATCGAATCCATGTTAAACG
The DNA here is from genome assembly GCA_014822095.1 of Diplotaxis tenuifolia. Lineage (NCBI taxonomy): Eukaryota > Viridiplantae > Streptophyta > Magnoliopsida > Brassicales > Brassicaceae > Diplotaxis > Diplotaxis tenuifolia. The sequence continues at coordinate 12,760 of JABAYD010033092.1, forward strand.
AACCCGAGCTTGTAGCTCCATCCATCGAATTGCTCCGATGGTGACCTTTCCTCCCTCCGGAGCTCGTAGGTCGGGCGAATTGATTTTCCTCGGTGGCTGTTAGATCGTCGAAGAAATCAGATTCAGAATCAACTGAGAAGCTTCGAACGTGACGGCCAGGAGGAAGAGGAATCGGCGGAGCACCGGTGGATGAGGTTTCTTCGGGAGGAGAATCAACGGACATCGGAGACGGTTGTGGTGTTGGAGCGTTGAGGAAATCGAGAGAAGAAAAATCGGCATCGGAAGGATCGAAAAGGAGGAGATCGTCGAATGATTCGCCGGAGAAGAAAGTGTCGGAGCGAGCTCGACGGTGATGAGAGATACGCTGACGTGGAGCTTCTGGCATATGTTTGATTTCATTAAGAATCGATGACTCGTTTGCTCTCAGGGAAGGCTCCATCGATTTCTTTCACCGGCGGCGAGGTTTGAGTTACAAGTAGTTTTACCAACCACAGGAAGGTTTTGAATACGAAATGATAGAACAGAGTTTTGTCAAGATGGGGCAAGCAGGGGAGAACGATACGACATTTGGTCTGAACAAACCTATTTTCTCTTTACTTGCCAACCATTTTTTTGGGTAAAAGACCTATTTACACACCAAAAGTTTCGTATAGTAATAGTCCCACATAGGTCTCTCCAATCTGGAGTATGCTCTGGTATCGGTTCGGTTTTTTCGGTTTTTCAATATTTCGATTTATAAAAATCAGAATCCATATTGAAACCATATCTAATGTAGTTTGGTTCGGTTTATATACTAGATGTTTTCGGTTCATTCGGTTGTATACCAAAAACCTTATTATATCTACTTTTTCTCACAAATTTTAGTTTATATGATTAAAAATTAGATTTATTAAAATTTAATATATATATTTTTTGTACTCTAAATTAAAAATATAATATTTCCTTTTTTTTTACTACTAACACTAAAAATAAGAAATATATTAAAATCATAATATTATTAAATAACTATATTTTAACACAAATATTCATCTCTAAAAATGTATTATTTAATTTGACGAAAGTGAAAATTTTGTGAACTTAGAAAAAGAAAAATTAATAAAATAAGTATTTTTAAATATGAGTATCAAATTCATAAATAAGCATATATGTATTATTAATTTTATTATAAAATGTGCTTATAAGTAAATATATTAATATATTTAGTTAATCGGTTTCTTTGGTTTATTCGGTTTGATCGGTTTATATACCAAACCATATCTATATACTGCGGTTTCTCAAAAGTAACATCCATTCGGTTTATTCGATACTACCAAATCCAAATCACTTTCTCTATTTCGGTTCGGTTCTCCACACTATATTTTATGCTTGTCCTACTTGTACACATTTTAATTATGTGAATAATTTTACACATTTTAAAGAGTTTTATGTAAATTTGACTCACAACTCAAAATTATAGATAAAACTAATATTTTCTTTTTGTCCATTTTTTTGCTCTATTCATTCCACATATTCACATTATTTACAAAAATGCCATTTTTCTGAAAATGGTATTTTTTTCTCTCTCAACCTCTTCATCTTCAACCATCGTGAATAACCAATTTGAAACTGTTAATGCACATAAAATCGATTTACACTCTCTCACTTTCTCAATTGTTATGAACTAAAAACAACATCTCTTTCACCTTGTCTCTATATTCATCCAAATTACTCAAGCTTTTGATTCAAAAAAATTTGTGGTTGATAAAGCAATTGAAGCGTACTATTCTTGGTGGGTTATTTTCGTTTGAGGTTCTGGGTGGTTGGAGAAGACTATGTGTGCTAAAGAAGTCATCTCACCTAGTTTAAGGTATGAAATTGAATATTTTCCAGATCTATTCGCGTAAAAGACTTACCCGTAAGTCGTCTGGATGTAGAAGACTTACGGGTAAGTCTTTTGGTCAAAAGGACCAGCTTTGCATGTTAAAAATTTCTAGACGACTTACAAGTAAGTCCTCTAGGATAAACGGGTTAGTTTTGCATTTGACTGAATTGTGTTAGATAATTGACTGAATTGTGTTAGATATTTGACTTTGCCTAGACGACTTACTAGTAAGTCGTCTTTGGAAAAGTTAAAATTTCAATCTTTTATTAAATCTAAACGACTTACGGATAAGCCAGTCTCAGATTAGTTTTGCAATTGAAAAATAAAATTTAAATATTTAACTTTTCTCAGACTACTTACGTAGAAGTCGTCTAGGATAAGCAAAGTCGTCCAAAATTTTTTTCGAGATTTCTAGTCAAACTTTGCTTATCTGGGGACGATTTTTTCGTAAGTCGTCTAACTGGATGACTTTGAATTAAGTCGTCTAAGAAAAGTTAAATATATAAATTTTATTTTCGAACTGCAAACTAACCTCAGACAACTTACATATAATTCTTCTAGCTTTATTTAAATATTGAAATTTTAACTTTCCCACAGACAAACTTACTGCTAAGTCGTCCAAGAAAAGTCAAATATTTGACACAATTCGGTTAAATGCAAAACTAACCCGTTTACTTGTAAGTCATCTAGAATTTTTGTTTTTTAACATACAAAGCTGGACGACTTAAATTCAATTGCAAAACTAATCTGTTTGGACGACTTACGGGTAAGTCGTCTAGGCGACTTCCTGGTATGTCGTCTACGTCAATGTTTAGTAAACTTTCATTTTCTCTAT
>JABAYD010033107.1:0-56121 GCA_014822095.1 Diplotaxis tenuifolia
AAAATGTCTAGGATTAGTTAACCTAAGAGATAAAAATGAATAATTTATAAAATACATAAGTGTTATTTTGGTCATTTTTATTCTTAAGTGCTATCTTTGTGACAAAAAAAATTTTAGTACTAGTCTTTTTCTCTACTAATTTCAACTAAATTATGCTTGTATAAACTTTAACATGGTTAATTGCAAAATTAACATGTTTTTCATGTATATTACATATTTACATTTATAAAGAAATATAAAATATATACTTACTTTAGAAAAATTAAACCGAGTGAGTTACATAATTAGACACATTTATCTTTTCTCTTACACAAAGAGACATTTTGTGCTTGAGGCACACAATGTGCTGTTATGGACGGTGGTTTAAGACAATTGTACCCTTAGTCATTTATAAAACTAAATTGAGTTCATTTGGACAAACCGAAACAGAGTAAGTACATACATTTTTAGTTAGTTTGGTATTAAATATTGGTTGTTTTTTTAGGAAAGTGAGAGTGATTGTTAGCCACACGATTTAGTGAATACATTCTGATCGAAGGGTAGATGTAGTTTTTTTTTATCAAGAGTACCAAACCGATTTCAATATTTTAATAATTAAGAAAGAAGATTAAATGTCAAAATCAAAAAATTGTGAATGACATTCTGTTTGTAGATGTGGACATTGAAGAGTGGAGAGGAAAACTAGATGTAGACACAAGAAAATGAAGTCACATATAAGAGTTTTGAACACATAAACTTCAACAGTTGTTTTTGATATGCAGAGGCTAGCATTAGAAACAGATAAGTGTTCCAGTGTTTCAATACATAGACATATCTACATTGTCTACAAGAAATCTCTAAAATCAGAAAAATTGCTCATTTCAAACACACAATTAACTTGAAAACACGATTAACAAATCAAACTTTCTTAGGAAACAACTAAAAAGAAAGAGTTTATGGCATACTCGTTAGAGCTTCAGATCTTGAACCGGGACCGAACTAAGACGGCAGTGGAATCTTCACAGTTATCCTTATTTGATTACTCCACACTTGACCCAACTTTAATGTTCACACCGACCACATCCACGCAACCACTGTCCACACCGACCACATCCATGCAACCACTGTCCACACCGACTCACATCCACACAACATCTGTCCACAGAAGCCGCATCCTCACATATCCCCTGACAACCACATCCACACGTTCTTTCATATCTGTTATCTTTAGCTATTGAACATGAATGTTTACGGTTAGTGGCAATCTTGAGCTCTGAGTAATATCGGCTTCGATTTAAGATTCACAGGAGGTCGCGAAAAATGTCAGAGATCACGGCGACGAGAGTGAGATTCGACGGCGACGGTGAGACTTGACGGAGACGGAGTTGATCTTTGGCCTGAGGAGACGAGTTGTGAAAGTTGAGCAAGTTACAAACAACAATGTTGGGATTCCAGAGGAGGTCAAGAGAAGGCCGTGGGAGAGAATCGGGATGAGGTCTCAATTTTGAATGAAAATTTCCCATCGATTGAGAGAAACGAGATAATAAAGGGAATTATGATTGAGAGAAACAAGTATGGGGAATTGGAGGTAAATTGATGAAGAGATTGGGCAACTGGAGATTGTAGGGATTTTGAGTTACTTTCGTCGGTGTTCTTTGACGAAATTGATGAAGAAAAAGATGTAGCTATGCGTTGTTAAGGTTCGTTGTTTGGGGAAAGTTACTTTCGTCGGTGTTTTATCACGTGGTGATTGTTTTGTTGTTATTAACAAAACAATAAAAAAAATTAGTAACAAGTAAATAATCAAAGGACTAAAAGGTATGGGAGATAATTTACTTCTAAGAAGTGTGTCACAAGTGGAATATGACTTATGTTGTAATTTGAAACTCAAAATGTGTTCTAGAGTGTAAAATTCTCAATTAAACTTTACTTTCCTAATATAGTGGATTCATCATGTAATATTTATAAACCATGATAGAGTATATAAATGTTATGTATATTTAGATATAAAAACGAATTAGAAATATGAAATATATTTTTAAAGTTATAATATAGAAACATTATTACATCACTCTACATAAGAAGTTAGTGTAGTTTAGTGGCAAAGAAGAAATCTAACCCCAACTTTATGTATACTATTTTAACAACAAACAGCAGTGTGGAAAAATATTGAGATACTAAAGAAAATGTTCTAAAAATACATACAAAATAGAACCAAGACATTTATATAATAAAAAACTAAAGTTTATAAATTTTAATATGCTATACTTGGAGAAAAATCGTATAATAGTATATTTTTTAAAAAAATATCATTAAAGTTGTGGTTATGAAATACAACACTAGCGGAGTAAATATTTTAAGTAGTTCAGTCCATGGACTTGAAAAGCCCGAAAAATAACAAAAACACAAAAATCGAAAGCCCACAAACGTAAGTAGTTTCAGCTTCTTCTCAAAACCAGCTGCTGGCTAAACCCTAGTTTATCGACAGAGGTGAAGCCAGCCTCACCTTTCGTTTCCCTGACCTAAAAAATGACTACTCCGTTGGAGTCTCTTCTCTCCATCACCGGCTCAGTCTCCACAAGCTCCACTCTACACCGTCTCCGAATCTTCCGCCATGAAATCCCTGAGATCCTCCAAAATCTCGGTAAAACATTTCCCCAGATTCTATACTGTGATTTATACATTGAGCTAAGATCTTGATCCTGATCTAGTTGATGTGCCACTATACTATAGTTATCCGGATACTAATTTAATTAATTATTTATCGGCAGACCTCTCATCTGAGATTGCACCTGTTTTGGTTGACATAATATTCCAAACACTATCCATATACGATGACCGTGGCTCACGTAAAGCCGTAGACGATTTAATTGCGAAGAGCTTGGGAAATGTTATCTTCATGAAATCTTTCGCTGCACAACTTGTACAAGTTATGGAGAAGGAGATGAAATTTAGTTTCAATACAGTTTGTTACAGACTACTAGCATGGTCATGTCTTCTTCTAGGGAAAAGTCAGTTTGCTACCGTCTCGAGGAATGGTTTTGTTAGGGTAGCATCAGCACAGGCTTCGTTGCTTAGAGTTGTTATGGAGAGCTCTTTTCGTATGCGGAGGGCTTGTAGGAGATATATGTTTCATTTGTTCTCTCAGGTTAGTCAAATTCGATGGAATAATCAGATGCTATGGACTGTATATATATAATAAGAACTTTTTCGGTTGTTGTTACTGTAGTCACAAGCTGTGTACAATGCGTATATAGAGGAGCTTAAAAATTCTCGGATTCCGTTTAAGGATACTCCTGAGTTGTTAGGACTTCTGGTTGAGTTCACTTGTCAGTCTCCTGCTCTGTTTGAACAGTCGAAGGTAAACTAATTACAAGTTTAATTCTCTAATGATTTTTCCTTCTCAATTATATTATAAAAATAACCATAACTGTTTTTGTATTTGGTCTGCAGGCCGTATTTATTGATATCTATGTTAAAGATGTCCTGAATTCTAGAGAAAAGCTGAAACAGAATATCAGTAAATGTTTTCAACCTCTTCTTGTGCGCTTGTCACATGAGGAATTCCAAACTGTCATCCTTCCAGCGGCTGTTAAAATGTTGAAACGCAACCCCGAGATTGTTTTGGAATCTGTTGGGATTTTGTTAGAAAATGTAAACATTGATTTAAGTAAGTATGCACTGGAGCTGCTACCAGTAATATTACCACAAGCTCGGCTTGTGGATGAAGACAGGCGTCTTGGAGCTTTGTCAATGGTTAGGTGCTTGAGTGAAAAATCAAGTAATCCTGATACTATAGAAGCAATGTTTGCGTCCATTAAAGCTGTAATTGGAGGTTGGTCTTTATCCCTTGTTATTCATGGAATTCTTTCCACATGTATGTCCGGTTTGTTATTAACTTGTAGATAGTGAATAGGCATGCTGACTATTATCTTAATTGATATTATATGATTAAATGCGTGCTCCTGTCTTAAAGGTTCTGAAGGAAGACTTCAAACTCCACTTCAAAGAATTGGGATGGTGACTGCCGTGCAAGAACTGGCAAGTGCTCCTGAAGGAAAGTATATTGGTGGTTTGTCGAAGACAGTAAGCAGCTTTCTCATAGCCTTCTACAAGGACGAAGGTAAAGTTTTGAATGGTTCATGTCTATTCAAGTGAACACTACTTTTCCCGATTTAGTTATCTTTAAACTCTATACCTTTATTGTCGCCTGCTAACTGATCACTGTATTTTCTGTAGGAAATGAAGACGTAAAACTTTCAATTTTGTCTGCCTTAGCTTCTTGGGTGTCTCGATCTTCTGATGCAGTCCAACCAAACTTTATTTCTTTCATCGCTGCTGGTCTTAAGGAGAAAGAAGCTCTAAGGCGAGGGCATCTCCGCTGCCTACGGATCATATGCAGAAACCCTGATACGATATCCCAGGTCTCCTTGCAAGCATCTTTTTTGGCTTGTATAATCTCAATCCTCTCTTTGTCTAAATACGCTACATACTATACTACAGATATCAGAATTGTTATCCCCTTTGATTCAACTTGTAAAGACGGGTTTTACAAAGGCTGTACAACGTCTGGATGGATTGTATGCTCTGCTGATCGTTTCCAAGATTGCTGCCTGTGACATCAAAGCAGGTTCAAATCAGGAACTTATGTGTCACATTGCTCTCATTCAGTAGAATCTGAAGGTCCAGTGTTACTTTCTGCTTAATCGTTTCATTTTCGTTGTGTTATCTTCAGAGGATACGATGGTAAAGGAAAAAATATGGACTTTGATATCCCAAAATGAGCCCGGACTTGTGCAAATTAATATGGTAATATTTTTCTGTACATTACTTCTCGTACTTATCTGTGATCTGTTCTTGCCATGGAAAGGTACTCACTTTTTTGCTTTGCTTTTTTTCTTCGTTTTTTTCTTATCTTTGCATGTAACAACTAAAAGGCGTCAAAACTATCTAGTGATGATTGTGTTGTATGTGTCGACCTTCTTGAGGTGCTACTCGTGGAACATTCCTCTAGGTAAATGAGCTACCTAATGCTGGATATTTGTTGTTTGACTGTTTGATAAGTGTTAACCATATCACCTACTTGATTTTAGGGTTTTGGAAGCATTTTCAGTGAAACCACTATCACAGGTAACCTATAGTCGAGTTAATGTATGATTACCGTTCTCCCGTTCTAGACTTAAGGGGTCATTTTCTATGCAGTTGCTCCTCTTTCTGCTCTGCCATTCAAGCTGGAATGTCCGTAAATCAGCTTACAGTTCTGTTACCAAGATCTTACACACAACTTCACAGCTTGCCACTCCCCTTTTGGACGAGTTCTCGGGTTTCCTTTCACTAACTGAGGAAAAAATCGTCTCTTCTAGAACCAGGTACAAATGATAAGCTCTTTTCTTTTGTCTTTAAAATTTGTTTTTTTACCCACCCAGCTACAAGGTAGACTTCTGGTAGTCATGCTCTCTAATCTCTATTATTGATAATGGGCTCTCAATATGACAACTCATTATATTAATGATTGTGACCAAAATACCAATATCGACTCATTCATTCTAGGTACTAACTTGGCACCTATGTAGTGACACAGATAATTCCGTGGATCAAGCTCCCCTCGTCCCTTCTGTAGAGGTGCTAGTGAAGGCTTTGATTGTTATTTCATCGGCTGCAGTTGCTGTTCCTCCCAGCTCATGGATTGATCGTGCCATTTTTTGCTCACATCATCCAAGCATAGTTGGTACTGGAAAGAAAGATGCTGTTTGGAAGGTAATTTTGACATTACTAATTTTGCATGGTTTATACTTACTCATGTTTCTTTTGTTTGCACTACTTAATAATAATTTCACCTTTGGATGTACACAGAGATTGCAAAAGTGTCTCAAGGCTTGTGGTCTTGATGTTGCTACTTTTTTGTCTACCAATGGACAAAGTGTTTGCAAGGTGATCTCACGACTGTCAGTGACTTCTACGTCACCAAGATGTGTGGTTTTCGTTTGTTGCTCATCACTATTAATCAACTATTGATTTTAATTACTCTTCAGCGTCTGCTTGGACCAATGGGTTTAGTGAGTCCGAGAATTCCTGAGCAGCAAGCAGCAGTATATTCCTTGTCCACAATGATGTCTCTGGCCCCAGAGGACACTTTTACAGTGTTTCAGATGGTATCACATTTTAATCAAATTTGTTTATAATAAACGAAGTTGTACCGTTTAATTTGTGTGCTGATATTTTATTTATTTATCTTTCTAGCATCTGCAAGAACTTCCAGATCGGCTCTCTCATGATATGCTTTCGATGAGTGACATTAAGGTAAGTTGTCACTTTTGCTTTGTATAGTACATTATAAATTTAGCTTTTATTCTTTTTCTTTTTCTAGACCCTGCATAAAATCCAACTGTAACATTTATACAGACTGCAATAGGTATTATACGTTTCAACTGCAAATTTTGAGTATTTGTTACTTATATTTTATGCTTTGATTCAGATCTTCCAGACCCCTGAGGGAATGCTTTCAAGTGAGCAAGGTATTTATGTTGCTGAAACGATTGGTGCCAAGCACACAAAGGAGACGGTACTTGCATACGTTTACTCTATGTTTCTGTGTGTTTATACTCAATACATCGTTCTACTTCTAGCATATTGGATCTAGTAATATCTCGTTCTTGGTACTTGTTGTAGGTTTCTAATCATTCTTTAAAGAAAGGATCGGCTGTTAGGGATGCTGCAAATTCGGGTAGAAGGGACAGTACGAAGTTAACAAAGAAAGCTGGTACACATATAGTTGAAACATTCTACTTAGTATTACCCCAACATATATATTCTTCAGCGAAATAATATTTGCAGACAAAGGAAAAACGCCAAAAGAAGAGGCACGTGAACTGATGCTCAAAGAGGAGGCCTCAACACGGGAAAAAGTTCACAGGATACAAAAAAATCTTTCGCTGGTTCTTCATGCTCTTGGGGAGATGGGTCTTGCTAATCCTGTGTTTTGTCACAGTCAGTTACCTTCTTTGGTATGTAAAAGCTTTGGTGTTTAAATCCATTAGAGTTGTACATATACTAGTTCGACAGAGTGAAGAAACTAATTTTGGAAATAATGAAATACACTTTTCTTTCTCAGGCTAGGTTTTTGGATCCATTGCTTCGTTCCCCTATTGTAGGTGATGCAGCCTTTGAGAACATGGTGAAGCTGGCCAGGTGTACAGTTCAGCCACTGTGTAATTGGGCTCTAGAAATTGCAACTGCTCTGCGTTTGATTGCCATTGATGAAGTTGATGCTTCATCTGATTTTCAACCATCAGTTGACAAGGCAGGGAAAACATATGAGGGTCTTTTCGAGAGGATTGTAAACGGGTTGTCCGTATCTTGTAAATATGGACCACTTCCTGTAGATTCCTTCACGTTCATCTTCCCGGTTTGTTTCTTATCATTTCTGTTGACAGTATATATTAACTTGTATTTCTTGTCACTGAGTGAGCGGTGCTTTTTGTCTTGTCAGATACTGGAGCGAATTTTACTGTCATCAAAGCGGACAAAACTTCATGATGATGTGCTTCGTATTCTGTACATGCATCTAGATCCAATGCTGCCACTTCCAAGACTCCGGATGATATCAGTTTGTGACTTGAGCCCTAGCTGTTTTTACACTATTATAGATTTTATTGTATATTTAATAGTTCTCATATCTTTTCATCTCTGAACAATATTTTCAGGTGCTTTATCATGTGCTAGGTGTTGTTCCAGCGTATCAAGCAGCAATTGGGCCTGCATTGAATGAATTATGTCTTGGATTGCAAGCAGATGATGTTGCAAATGTATGTATTTTCCTGTGTTATATACTATTATATCTCTGGTTCTGTAGAGTTATATTTCATTTCATGTTTACAGGCGCTCTATGGAGTATATTCAAAAGATGTTCATGTCAGAATGGCCTGCTTAAACGCAGTAAAGTGCATTCCAGCTGTTTCCAAATTCTCCCTTCCCCAAAATGTTGATATAGCCACAAACATTTGGATAGCTGTACATGATCCTGAAAAGGTTAGTCAGTCATAATTTGATGTTATACCTAATTATGTTTGCAGTTGGTTATTACCATGTTCTTTTTGTATTGTACGTACTGTATATCTATCTATATGAATGTTTGTTGCCTTAACAAGTATGCTGATGTTCTTGGCTGGAGCCCCAAATGATTATGTTGTCGCACCTTCTGATATACTCTGTGATCTTAATGCTTGCAGTCAGTGGCTGAAACAGCAGATGATATATGGTCCCGTTATGGTTATGATTTGGGGACCGATTATTCAGGCATCTTTAAAGCACTTTCTCATATAAATCTAAATGTCCGATTAGCTGCAGCAGAAGCATTGGCTGCTGCACTGCATGAAAATCCGACGTCAATCCAGGTCAAAACATTTCCTGAATCATTACTTCTTGTGACAGTAAGAATGGTTTTTAAAAATTAATTGGTTTTGCAGCTATCACTTTCTACTTTATTTTCCCTGTACATTCGTGATTCTACTACGTCTGGTGATGATGTCATCCATGCTGGTTGGATTGGCCGGCAGGGAATTGCCTTGGCACTGCAATCTGCGGCCGATGTGTTGACAACAAAGGACCTTCCTGCTGTTATGACCTTTCTTATATCCCGGGCTCTGGTATTTCTTCTCACCCAACACTTACGTTGTTTTTGAAACTATTCCTAGCTTTTGACTTCTATTCAAAACATCATATGAACTTTGATTTTTTTTCCAAATGCAGGCTGATCCCAACACCGACGTTCGTGGAAGGATGATCAATGCTGGTATTATGATTATTGATAAGCATGGCAAAGAAAACGTTTCCTTGTTGTTCCCCATCTTTGAGAATTATTTAAATAAGGAGGTTTGTTCTACAAGCAACTGAAAGCTGGATACATCGTTTGTTTCTTGATGATTACAAATAGCTTCTGAACTTTACCTAATCTCTTATCATGCAGGCATCAGATGAAGAGGAATATGACCTGGTTCGTGAGGGCGTTGTTATATTCACTGGAGCATTAGCAAAGCACTTAGCGAAGGTGATAAATTCTACTATTTTTGTAAATCTTGTCATATCGCGCATGATTTTCTTCTCTATCTTATATGCTCACTAATGATGACAGGATGATCCTAAAGTCCATACTGTCGTGGAAAAGCTGTTGGAGGTATTAAATACACCTTCAGAATCTGTTCAGCGTGCAGTCTCCACATGCCTTTCTCCACTTGTGCCATCAAAGAAAGTATGTTTTTGCGATTATATTGTTTCCTATTAGTTGTCTCTAAGAAGTTTATGGCCTGTGATCGTGTATTTGTAATTTATTTTGTTAGGAGGAAGCCCCTGCCCTTTTTTCGAGGCTCTTGGACAAGCTAATGAAGAGTGATAAATATGGTGAGCGAAGAGGAGCTGCTTTTGGTCTTGCGGGAGTGGTTATGGGCTTTGGAATTTCTAGCTTGAAGCAATATGGTCTTGTAGTCACTTTGCAAGAAGCTCTTATTGACAGGTGATTTTGTCTGCATCCTTTTTTATAATATGCAAACCTTGCTTCACATCCGCTAAGTCGTTTGTGTTTTGGCTGCAGAAATCTTGCAAAACGACGTGAAGGAGCACTACTTGCATTTGAATGTCTCTGCGAGAAGCTTGGAAAATTATTTGAACCGTTAGTGATATCTCTAATGATCAACATGTTAAAAGCTAATATTGCAACTTGCTAATAATCTCTTATTTCATTCTTTTGATTTAGGTATGTGATCAAGATGTTACCCTTACTTCTGGTGTCGTTCTCTGACCAAGTTGGGGCGGTTCGTGAAGCAGCAGAATGTGCTGCTCGAGCTATGATGTCTCATCTATCCGCATATGGTGTGAAACTTGTTCTTCCTTCCCTACTCAAGGTAATAATTTATACTATTCTAATAGTTTTCAAGTTTAGTGTTTGATTAGTAAGATTTTTTGCATTGACATGTGCTATGCTCATGATTCTCGTTTTTATTGTATTAAGTATGTGATATTGCTATCTTTTGTTTTTCATTTTATATGCATTTTGATTATCACTCTCTTTTCTTCTAGTTCTGTTCTGTTTGAGTGTTGCACCTGAGTAATAAAGTTTAGTTACTAAAGTTGCTATTACTCGTTGCATTTATTATTTGGTCTTGCATGACGTGTACGTTTCTGTGTATTTCGTTCTTTCTGACAGGGTCTTGAAGATAAAGCATGGAGAACAAAGCAAAGCAGTGTACAGCTCCTTGGAGCTATGGCATTTTGTAATCCTCAGCAACTGTCTCAATGCCTTCCTAGAGTTGTGCCAAAACTTACAGAGGTTCGTAATGCATGTAGATTTCATCACGGAAGAGAATTTCTTTCCGAAGGTTATTTGATATAATCTGATTCCATGAATACAACTATACAGGTTTTGACGGATACACATCCAAAAGTTCAGTCAGCTGGACAGCTGGCACTTCAGCAGGTTGGACTGATACAGCAGAACAAATTCCATTTTTTCTTGGACTTTACTGACTGGAGTCTTCTCAACAATTATTTGTAGGTTGGAAGTGTGATAAAGAACCCAGAGATATCCTCTCTTGTCCCAACTCTTCTATTGGCCTTAACAGATCCGAATGATTACACACGGCATGCTCTCGACATCCTTCTTCAAGTAAGGATATTTAATGGCCTTCTGATTGTATTTCTCTTCTTTTGCTTTTTTGTTTCCCTTCTCACTCTTTGTTCTCTTATTCCAGACAACATTCGTAAATTCTGTTGATGCCCCTTCACTTGCACTATTGGTACCAATAGTTCACAGAGGATTAAGAGAAAGGAGTTCTGAAACAAAAAAGAAAGCTTCTCAAATTGTAGGTAATATGTGTTCTTTGGTTACAGAGCCAAAGGATATGATTCCTTACATAGGATTGCTGCTTCCCGAGGTTAAAAAGGTAATTTTCCCTTCTTACCAAAATAATGAGTTTTCTCTTACATATGTGTTATATTCGCTTGAACACTGGAATTATCAGGTTCTTGTGGATCCAATTCCCGAGGTACGTTCCGTGGCAGCAAGGGCTGTAGGGTCACTTATCAGAGGAATGGGAGAGGAGAATTTCCCAGATCTTGTCCCATGGCTATTCGAGACTCTAAAATCTGATACAAGCAATGTTGAAAGATATGGAGCTGCTCAGGGTTTAAGTGAGGTATGTTTTAGTCAAAACACCTAATTTGATGTCGTGTAAATTCACTAAATTATCTGTTAGCTTTAGCACTTTTTTAGTACATCATTTTAATTTTACTATCCTGTTTTAAAGAGACGTCTCTGTATATATATATACTTGTCTTCGATCTATATGGTACCGCCGTATAATTTTATTAAGTACATCCGAAACTGATAGGGCATATTTTGAAATAGATCAAGATGCAAATCGGTTATCTCAGCTTCTGATAACAATTGTCTCGGAAAAATTATAGCTGCATATCTTAGCATTCTTTCTCCTTATGTTTTCTTCAGGTTTTAGCAGCTCTTGGGACAGAGTACTTTGAGGCTCTGCTTCCTGATCTCATTCGTCATTGTTCTCATCAAAAAGCATCAGTACGGGATGGGTACCTTACACTTTTCAAGGTAAACTCTGCAACAGATATTCCTCAAACTTCACTTTCGTAAGATTATTCTAAAAGCTTTCGCTTGTTAATTGCAGTTCTTACCAAGGTCCTTGGGTGCTCAGTTCCAGAACTACTTGCAGCTTGTGTTACCGGCCATTCTGGATGGTGAACCTATCACTTTTAGCAGACTTTTATATTCTTAACTAGGTTTTGACTTATTGAAAACTGATGGTGCCCTAATACTTTAGGTCTTGCCGATGAGAATGAATCTGTTCGTGATGCAGCCCTGGGGGCTGGCCATGTACTGGTCGAGCACCATGCAACAACGTGAGAATTTACACTGCATCTGTAGATTGCTTATATAATCTACTCATTTGATTAGTTCCTTGAAATATTCAGTTGATATATTCTATTTTAATTTATTGTTGATATTTAGAGGAGCTTTTTTATTACTCAACATCTCATGTCTGAAGATGCATCATTTGTTATACAGGTCTCTGCCTCTTCTTCTTCCAGCTGTAGAGGATGGTATTTTTAATGACAATTGGCGAATCCGTCAAAGTTCCGTAGAACTGCTTGGGGATCTATTGTTCAAGGTTAATATCAATTTTCTTTTGTGTTTGTGTTTTTCTTGTTCTTTAATTCCAACCAAAATCTGAGCCCAGTACTTACTTGGTAACCGTTGTTATTATCCTCGTAGCCTGTTATAGATGTTGCAATGCATTGATTTTAGTGTGTACTGTATGCAAGTTCAAAGAGTGAAAAAATTTACTATTATCTTCAGCAGTACTGAAAAATTAAGTATCACCAACAAATCTTGAAATCTATAAAATTGTTCCAAACATGCCTTAACGTTTGTTATTTGGAACTTTGATGCTAGGTTGCTGGTACTTCGGGTAAAGCTCTGCTCGAGGGTGGAAGTGATGATGAGGGTGCAAGTACTGAAGCGCAGGGTCGTGCAATTATTGATATTTTAGGAATGGAAAAGCGTAATGAAGTTCTTGCTGCCTTATATATGGTCCGGACTGATATTAGTTTGTCTGTTCGTCAGGTAATGTTAGGACATGTTTTGTTTGAATGTATGTACTTCATTTTTGAGGTGAAAATAAAATATCTGCTTTTTCCAGGCGGCACTACATGTATGGAAAACAATCGTGGCAAATACACCAAAAACATTGAAGGAAATAATGCCAATCTTGATGAGTACACTAATATCGTCTTTAGCATCGCCATCCTCTGAGAGGCGGCAGGTTTGGATCCTACTTTTTTTTTTCTCTCTTTCCTTGTATTTTTAACATGTGGTTGTCTAAATCTATTATACTGTGTAGGTAGCGGGAAGATCACTTGGAGAGCTTGTCAGGAAGCTTGGTGAAAGGGTGCTTCCTCTTATCATTCCAATTTTAGCCAAAGGGCTGAAAGATCCGGATGTTGACAAAAGACAAGTAAGCTTAATACCGATGCAATAATTTTTTCCTGTTTCTTTCTCAAGAAACTTGTAAGTTGTAACCAGTAATTATGTTATTATCAGGAACTATATTATTATATATTATAGTTATGACCTTGCTAACCAGGAAGTGGATTCTTCCGTTTTTTTTATATTAGTGGATATGACACCGTCGCTATGTCTAGACATTTATTTATTGAATCTCCTGAATGGACTAGGTACTACTTGTTGATTGATTCATGGTTTTATGTCCGTGTGTGATGTTTAAATGTTTTAAGATTGAGGCAGATGTCATTCATCGCTCAAACACGTTGGCTTAATAATTTAATACATGATTGACAGGGAGTATGCATTGGCCTGAATGAAGTGATGGCAAGTGCTGGGAGGAGTCAGTTGCTGAGTTTCATGGATCAGCTCATCCCCACAATTCGGACAGCACTTTGTGATAGGTTTGTTTTATTCTTCATACATCAGCTTCTGATTCAGTATGTTCCGTTATGCTATTGAAAGATTTGATATTCTGAACATCTACAACTTTCGTCTACAGTGCTCTCGAGGTTCGTGAATCTGCTGGACTAGCATTCAGCACTCTGTACAAGGTACCTGTACTGAATTATGTTTGCTTATAAGATTGTTTTTTTTTTTTTTTGCTTATAAGATTGTTCTTCTATCCACATTATATTTATTGTTCGATTACTTTTGAAATGTAGAGCGCTGGATTGCAAGCAATGGATGAGATTATCCCAACTCTTCTGGAAGCATTAGAGGATGATGAAATGTCGACTACTGCCCTGGATGGGCTTAAACAAATTATAAGGTTTTCTTTTACTGGTTCCTCGGGCTCTTGTTCCCCTTTCCCGTTCAAAGTTTTCTGGTTTGCTGAATTTACTTCTGGAATGTCAGTGTTAGGACAGCTGCTGTTCTTCCGCATATCTTGCCCAAGCTTGTTCAGTTACCTCTCTCGTATGTGTTCCTTTTTATCTACTTCTTTAAATATTCATCATCAAGCATAATGAGTTACTCTTTTGTTGACTCAAACGTTAAAAAAATGCTATGTCCAGTGCCTTGAATGCACATGCTATTGGAGCCTTAGCGGAAGTTGCGGGTGCTGGTTTTAACAATCATCTTGGGACCATACTTCCTGCGTTGCTCTCTGCAATGGGAGATGAAAATAAGGTAAAGAATAAGTTTGTGACAACTCAAATTTGTATGAATTCTAATTTAAATTGAGCTTATGATTTTATTTCTTGTCGCAGGAAGTACAAGAATTGGCACAAGAGGCAGCAGAGAGGGTGGTTCTTGTGATCGATGAAGAAGGAGTTGAAACTCTATTATCAGAACTTCTGAAAGGAGTGTCTGATAGTCAGGTTTGTTTGTTACCTCTTTTAATTAAATATGTTATTTTGGCCTGCAAGTAACTAAGGTGTTTAATTTGTTCGTTTTCAGGCATCAATAAGAAGAAGTTCTTCCTATCTGATTGGTTACTTCTTCAAGAGTAGCAAGCTTTACTTGGTTGATGAAGCTCCAAACATGATATCTACCTTGATTGTTATGCTCAGTGATTCTGATTCAACAACTGTTGCGGTAGGCTATTTTATCAAAAATGGAAAGAGTTGTAGTGAGCATGGCTTTTCTAACTTGCTCTCCTTGAAACAGGTTTCCTGGGAAGCTTTGGCTAGGGTTATTGGTTCTGTTCCAAAAGAAGTACTTCCTTCATATATAAAACTTGTACGTGATTCTGTATCTACAGCGAGGGACAAAGAGCGCAGAAGGCGGAAGGTGAACTTTGTGCTATATTTCAAAGAATGCCACTGTAAGAGAGATTACAGATGAGTGATGTTTTCTGTGTTACTTGAATTGCAGGGAGGATATGTTGTTATTTCGGGTTTATGTCTCCCTAAATCCCTCAAGCCATTACTTCCAGTATTTTTACAGGTATTGTTTTTATCTCTCTTTTCTACTGCTAAGGCCAACTTAAATCAGATCTTTAAATTGTGTATAAGCATGGCTGTATAATCGTTTTGCTATGATTTTCAGGGTCTTATTAGTGGATCAGCCGAGTTAAGAGAGCAAGCTGCACTTGGGCTTGGTGAACTTATTGAAGTTACTAGCGAGGAAGCATTGAAGGAGTTTGTCATACCGATAACAGGGTATGCAGTATTTCTTACTTGGCTTTGGTATCAAAGCTTTATTTGGAAAAATTATGTTCAAAGTTGTATATGTGCCAAGTCTAATGATCTTAGAAGCTCTTTAACTGAATAATTCCATAAAATGCTATAAGGCATCGAACTCTCTGTTGAGCTCAGTTATACCTTTTTTGTTATTTCAGGCCTCTTATTCGGATCATAGGAGACCGGTTTCCATGGCAGGTGAAAAGCGCTATCTTGGCTACATTAATCATTCTAATACAAAGGGGTGGAATGGCGCTTAAGCCGTTCCTCCCTCAACTTCAAACAACATTTGTCAAGTGTCTACAAGACTCTACAAGGTTAGTCCTTGATATCTCAACCTGAGTGGAAAAGGCTCTCTAGAAAGTGCAGTTGTATTGTTTGTTTCTCATTATCATATTCTCGTGTACTTTGATCTAACACTTTTACACTGCAGGACCATCCGTTCTAGTGCTGCGCTTGCCCTGGGGAAGCTTAGTGCATTAAGCACGAGGATTGACCCATTAGTTGGTGACTTGACGACTAGTTTCCAGGTAACTTTTGCATCTTTTAGCAACAAATGCAAAATTTCGGTACTTTGTCGATCTAGTTGTTAGTTTCTGAAATCTATTATGTGTATCAGGCTGCAGATTCTGGGGTACGTGAGGCCATTCTATCTGCTATGAGAGGTGTAATAAAACATGCTGGGAAGAGTATTGGGCCCGCTGTTAGAATACGCATATTTGATCTCATTAAGGATCTAATGCACAATGATGATGACCAAGTTCGAATTTCTGCCACTAGCATGATGGGTGTCTTATCACAGGTAGGGTTTTAGTTATGTGCCGCGAACCACTGAATTAGCGCTGTTTGTGATAATTGTACTGTGATTTGATGAAGCCTAAGCGGTCGTACGTTTGTCTTTTTGCAGTACCTGGAAGCTGCACAACTCAGTGATCTGCTTCAGGAAGTCAAAGATTTATCTGCCTCACAAAAATGGTGCTCTAGGCATGGCTCAGTTCTGTGTATTGCATCATTGCTGAAGCACAATCCTTCAACCATTATGACATCTCCACTCTTTTCCTCAATGTTAAATTCACTTAAGAGCTCTTTGAAGGACGAGAAGGTAGTAGTACCCTTAAGGTTTCCCTCGTCACCTTTATTAACTTTTTATCTGACATCTTTTCTTTCAATTATAGTTTCCTTTACGTGAAACCTCGACAAAGGCCTTGGGAAGGCTTTTGTTACAACAACTTGCAACGGAGCCTTCCACCACATCAAGAGTTGCCATCGATATCCTTTCATCGATAGTCTCAGCTTTGCATGATGATTCGAGTGAGGTCCGAAGAAGAGCTCTCTCGTCACTTAAAGCCTTTGCTAAAGTAAGTATAAGAAAGATTCTAGTAGTTGATTCCTTTGTTTAGTGATACGTTAGGCGGTAACGCAAGACACGTTTTCTTTTTACAGAAAAACCCGGCAGCAAGCCTTGCCAATGTGAGTGTTATAGGTCCTCCGCTTGCTGAATGTTTGAAAGATGGAAGCACACCAGTGAGACTTGCTGCAGAGAGATGTGCAGTGCACGTGTTCCAATTAACAAAGGGTATTGAATCTGCGTAACATATCCGTGGACACCTCTCAGTAACATGTTTTACTAATATTCATTTTTGCTTGCCTCACCAGGCGCAGAAAATGTTCAAGCAGCTCAAAAGTATATTACTGGATTGGATGCCCGACGGTTATCCAAGTTGCCTGAACAAAGGTACTTTTATATTTACTTCACGCATCGGTAATTCTGGCCATAAACAATTCAAGATAAGAGGCCTATAATTAATGACCATTCTTGTTGTTGATAAAGTTCGTTAAAGTGCCATCTATTACATATGCAGCGATGACAGCGACGATAGTGAAGATGAAAGTGGGCGTGGGTAGGGAGGAAACTTGTGTTCTCTCCACTTGGTAGAAGAAAGAGGCTCATTTGTTTTCCCTATACACATATTTTCTGCATGAGCATTATCCCGTGAGTTGCTGCGGATGATACTTGATCTCTTTTTTTCTTGGCATGTGACTAGTAGCAGTTACACCGTTGATATAAGATTATACCAGGTTTTGGTTTATCAATAGTTGTGTCTTTTTTTGTTTGAAATTATGTACTGCTTTTGTAATCTTGTCTCTTCATGATTTTGCTTTACTAAACTCCCTACTATTGAATCTACACTGGGATCCTTCTATACTTTCACTCTGGATCCATCTTTATAAATTTTGAATAATAAATTATGAAATTATCACTGTTCATAATTCATAATTACATTTTCCTATTTTATTTATTTTTTTAATCTTATAATTATATTTTTCTATTTACTTTTTGTTTTTATCATTTCAGTCTCTAAAATTGTATCTTCAGAAAAAAATTCACATTTTTTTATGATTTTAAAGTTTGTGTATATAAACATTTATATTGTTATATATCATTTAATTATTTAATAATATTGCTTATGATATTTTGTTAATATTTTATAAATGCTTATAAAGCTCAAATAATTTCAATTAGTTATATATAACAGTCAAGCTTATAGTTTTCAAACATAAAATCCTAAATTTATGAAACAAATTGAAGTCTGCTTTGGAGATACACTAGGAACTTGAAGACCAAAACAGCTGGAAGTTATGGTGACGGGCATGTGGTCGCTTATCTAATTCGGTGAGAGAATAGCGGCTCATTAACTGCATCTATACCTAAAGTTGTAAATCTTTATCATTCACATTGAACATATATGTCTCTGTGAAAAAGAAATATATAGGTATGAATGGTGACAAAGAACTAAAAAGGAATAATGAGTTCTCTAATGTTCCCAAAAAAAAATTACCATTTACAAAGAATATTTGTTCATTTCCGTTATTTTTCATTATTTTTATTACAATATCATTCTTTACTAAGTATGATAAAGAATAACCATTCTTCGTTATTCCTATAAGTTTCTAATGTTCATCTGATAGTTAATATATTTCCTATAGGCTGCCTTATCATATTCGTATAACATGTGCTCTTTCTTTAATGCGTTCAAACGCTTTCCGCCGCATCAACTGCCAACTCAATACAGTACCTATACATGGAGATTGAACTTTGAAAAATATATGCTAAAACCAAGTTAGGTTTGGCATAAAACTCATAAACTAAATATTTAACGCAGCATATTTTAACCAACTCTGTTTTTTTTTTTTTTCTGTAAAAGGGCTTAAACCAACTTTGTTTAACAGAATGTATCTTCTATTTACAGTACCAGTTAAATATATTAATGTTACCAGTAAATATATCTTTTTAGTTAAGAGTTAATCAAAGAGTTATGACACAGAAGAGTTTAAACACCGAACAAGTTAGTATCTTGATTTTGTTTGATTGTTTCCTTCCCAACCATAAATTGAATAAAGAAATAAAAAAAAACTCACAGTTTTTGGACTTTCCGAGAAGTTGCCCCAAATTAATAAAAGCATTCTCAACAAATTTTGAATATACTGTATAAAATTACAGAAAGAGGGTAGGTAGTAGTTACAAACACACATTAATGGCACCTAACTAAAAAAAACTACTATAATATAGCATTGCTCCGCCTACAAGGTTTTATACACAGATCCTCTCTCACACCAACGCAAAAAAAAAAACAATGGCCAACGTTGCAGTAATCGCCGCTATGCTGATTGCAGCATCGTTATCAGCAAGCGTGTCAGGACAAATGGCTCCATCTCCTTCGTCAGGACCTTCGGGTGCACCAGACTGCATGACGAATCTGTTTAACATGTCGGACTGTCTTTCGTACGTTCAGGCAGGAACCGGTGGTGGTGCAGCCAAACCGGACAAGGCTTGTTGTCCTGAGCTGGCCGGTCTAGTCGAGAGCTCGCCGCAATGCCTATGTTACCTACTTGGAGGAGATGTGGCGACTCAGTATGGAATCAAGATTGATAAGGAAAAGGCTCTCAAGCTTCCCGGAGTTTGTGGTGTCGATACTCCAGATCCCTCACTTTGTTCACGTACGTAACTTTTAACTTCCACTTTGAATATTCCAATAAACTTACCCACTTTAGATTACCGAAAAAAAAAAACTTACCAACTTTAGATTACCAAAAAAAACGTACCCATTTTATTTTCTGAAATTTATAAATAAGGAGCTAGTGATAAATACATAAGACTAAAATTTAAGGAAACTGTTTTTTTTAGAAATTTTTTATCTATAATATTTCAACTTATGCTATTACTGGAACTCCAAAGATGCATTACCTTGATTGATTTGTGATTTTGAATTTACATAGATCGTTAAAAAAAGTTCATAGCCGAATTTATAGAAAATAAAATAATGTGGCAACTGTCAACTATATATTGAGGAGATCTGAGGAATGATATTTATTTGTCATGATGACTCATTCATTCATACCAACACAATGAGTTTACAACAATGAAAATGTGATACTTGATTGGTAAAACTACTGATAAAGCATTAGCAATATCCTAAATAATGAGTATGATGCAGAAGTTTTATATTTTTTCTTGTTAATGTATTAATTAAATTAGTTGGCAAAACAATAAATGATTCATATATAAATCTATCATATAAAAATTAGTATATAAATTTGTTTATTTATAAATAATATAAAGATACTTATAATATATATATATATATATATATTAAATTGGACATTGTCTTATTACCGTTACAAGTTACTACTC
Organism: Diplotaxis tenuifolia; assembly: GCA_014822095.1. Lineage (NCBI taxonomy): Eukaryota > Viridiplantae > Streptophyta > Magnoliopsida > Brassicales > Brassicaceae > Diplotaxis > Diplotaxis tenuifolia. The sequence continues at coordinate 19,877 of JABAYD010033107.1, forward strand.
ACCTACTGACACATTTAATACTTTTGTCTGCCCTGAGAAAATATCAAATGTATTCAATATTTTCTTCTTGATTTTATTTATGGTTGGACACTAAATTTAATAACTTTAAATCAGCCCACAATTATACAAAGTATCAATCTTATTACAGATTCACGCAATGTATTTTAAGAGGACGGGATTGCATTTTTTTAACCTGTAATTGTTTAGAAACTTGAGGAATAATGACGGAATTGATTTTCCTTTTTCATATAAAACAGTTCGATAATGTTCTTAGTTTTACTTTTGATTTTGCTGCGACAATAGTGTTTGGAATTCCCGTTGGAGCACCGCAAGCTATGGGCAACGAGGAAGCCTCCCCAGCCTTGGCTCCGACTACAATTTCAGGTAAACTTTCTACTTCATAGTTTCATAATGTATGAACATAATTTATAAAAAGAATATAAACAATTTGCTTTAGATTGTATTGGAGTATTTTTTTTTCATTTAGTAAGGTTAGAGAGAAACACACCCAACTAATACCAAACTAAGTTAAATATTTGGGAAAAGCTATCAACTTCAAATACTAATTAATGTCTAATGATTAAATTTCGATAGGTGCGGAATCACCGGGAGGAGTAGGGTTGGGTCCATCGGCTAGCAGGACGAGCAATGCACCAAACACTGCACCTTATTCTCTTTTCCTCAATGTCATAATCATCCCATTAGCTTTTGCACTTCATCTATATTTCTGATTTTTTTTTTCTTGTTGGCGACACCATTATTGTATTTGTAGCTTATTTCCTGAATTTAATACTTTGTATTTTATGGATTATATATCTTCATTCATCTTACTGAATAAAGATTGTTCTTAAAATTAATTGAACCTTTGTTTTGATGAAAAATTCAATCCTGTCCGCGTTTTAAAACACAAAAAAGAAAGTTACATAAATTTAGTTTGATAAAAATCTAGATATTTAGTTTTTTTTTTGTTTATATTAGTATACCAGTTTGTTTATATTTATCTTTTTTTCTGTCTATGCTTAGTGATTCATATGTTCCATAGTTCTTTTGAGTAAAAATCCAAATGATATAACAAAGCGTGGATCTATATACAACAAAGTGTCTTCTTGGTATTTCACAATCACACTTACAAATGTAAAAAATACCATTCCTCTTATATTCTTGTTTATCTACAGATTACCAAAGGCTTTTTTCTCTTTCACTTAAATCTCCTCAAATCCTTATCACTTCTATCCTTTTAACAATTTCCTTCATGTTTTCTCTTTCATCTGGATTACTTGCAACACAAGAAGCCCCAATCCTTAGCAACTCCACCATATGTTGCAACGAATCAGTATTACTCGCTATCTCTGGATCAATAAGCTCTTCTTCTTTATGCTGAGTGACTGAAGATTGCACCCATTCAACAATATCGATCCCGCCTTTACTGCTGTTTAGGTACTGCGAAGGGAATTTTCCAGTCATGACCTCTAGAAGGATGATTCCGAGGCAATAGACGTCTGATTTTGGTGAAACCTGCTGGTTTTGAGCGAACTCGGGGGACTTAAAAGCGAATAAAGACTGTGATGCGGTGTTTGGCTGGAGAAATGGTAGGAATGCGTAGTCACTGATCAGTGGCTCATATGTTTCACTTAATAGAATGTTACTTGATTTAAGATTCCCATGTGGAAGGTCGTAGGACGCAAACTCTTGGTGCAAGAACTGCATCCCATGTGCGACTCCTTGTATGATCTTCAACCTTGTTGGCCAAGTTAGCTCGGAATGATTAGTCCCTCGATCTCCTGAAATTAAAAAAAAAATTAGACATTCAAAATAGTCACATGATTTAATTAATTTTTTTAGTTTATACCTTTAAATTTAAATGTTTATAAATATGTATATTGAATTTAGATAGTATGGGCTTTTCTTTTAAAACTAATTATAATATAACATATTAACGTTTGGGTATATATGTTATATTGAGTTGTTACAATTGTAGTATTCAACACCATCTAGCGATGCAAATGGTTAAAGATTTAATTGTTTTGCACCCCTAATAATATTCTATTCAAATGGAATCATTATTTTTAGTATTTTCAGCAAAAGCAAAGTTAATAATTGTCGAGGCAAATTAGTAATTTAGAAATTATGATTTTAAATCAACTGAGAAAAAAAAAACAAAAAACCTCGCATGCAGTACCGTGCAACATGTAGAGTAGACTACTTTTAGGCATGTATTCAGAGACGACAAGCTTCTCTTCACGACGGTAATGATAAGCCAAAGGAGTAAGAACATTAGGATGCCGTAATTTCCCCAACCGTTGCATCTCAACATCAAACGCCTCACGTCCAAGCTTATTCATATCTCTAATCCTCTTTACAACCACAGATAATCCATTAGCCATCACAGCCTTATAAGCCGATCCAAGGCTCCCGTTACCTAGCACCTCTGCCGCAGCCTTCATGAGATCTTGTAAACCGAACGAACCTTTCTCGTTGTTCACCATTATAATATCTCCCATGTTGCCTACTTTCCCATGATGACCTGACCCTTTCTTCGATGAACCATCTCCACCACGCTTCTTGGTTGACGACTCAACAGGCTTCTTTACGGAGTCAGGCACACGCACTTCCATGTTTTCATGGTCATCCCCGAGCGTCCGAAACTCGGCTTGTCTCTTCTGCCTACGTTTAGTTACAACCGCCACCAAAATCAAGAATATCACTAGGAGAAATATCACCACAAACACGGATTTCTCCGTGGCCTGGTTCTTTTCGCTTCCTGATGGCTCTTGTTTATCGTCGCATTCTATATCCAACGGAGGCCCGCAAAGCTTCTGGTTCCCTTGGAAGTTCATCTGTATATTCGTTCTTTCGGATAAGCTCTTTGGTATCTCTCCCTCCAAGTTATTGTTCGAGACGTCGAGAGATTTTAGAGCCGTGTTGCCATCTGTAAGCGGAGGTATCTCACCGGAGAACTGGTTTCCTTGCAAGTGAAGCTCCTCGAGGCCCGCGAGCTGCATCACGGACCTAGGGATCCTCCCAGTGAAACGGTTGTTATCGAAAAACACACGTTTGATCTGAGGAGTGTCTTTGAAGAAATCATCAGCGATCTCTCCTGAGAAGCTGTTGTTTGACAACAAGAGGGATTTGAGATGAAGCTTGAAGAAAGGAGGGAGAGAGCCTGAGAGAAAATTATTGTCGAGTCTTATTGTTCTTAGGTTCGGGAGATTCTTTAGATCCTCTACGTTGATGGTCCCGGTGAGACCGAGTTTTGTGACGTGGATGCCGGAGACTGTTTGACCCTTTTGGCAGTATATACCGAACCATTTGCCGTTGCATGGATCGGTTCCGGTTCGCCATGAATCTAGGTCTCCTTTGGTTATGTTGACTGAGCTTTTGAACCGCATGAGGGGTTCAGACTCGCTGACGTGTTGCAAAGAAGGGGTGAAGGAGAAACATATGAGGAGGAGGAGGAGGCAGAGAAATAGAACAGCAGCCATGGGGAAAAGAGAATGAATATGAGCTGCTGTTTCTTTGTTGTTGTTTTGATTGTATTGTGTTTATTGTCCAAAAGTTTGGACATAGTTTTTGTGGGTTTGAAGGGAAAATGAGACATTTTTTTCTTGTTTTTGAGAGAGTTTAGCTTGGCAAAGTTTAGGTTTGCTCTTGCCAAAAATAGCTTTCCGAAATTAAAGATTGCCTTTCTTTTTAGTAAAAGGAATCTGAGAGCCGAGAGACTTTCTTGGAGAATTTCTTACGACTATGGTCAGTTTAAGGTTTTGACTTTGTTCCTACCACAATTTTTGTGGTTTTGTTTTATTGTGACCTTTTGCTATGATTTTCTTATCTGTCAAACCTTTTTCTTTGGAATGACAATTTATAATTATCATATATTATTAGACTCTTACCAAATTGTATCCTCGTGTCAAATTATTATACATCCACTTAAAACTGAAAATTGAAAACCTATTTCTCACCAAATTAGAGCCTCTAATATTTAACGAATAAGATTAAAGTTTAAAATGGTGTTTAAAAAGATTAAAATTTTGCAAAATGGGTATTCTTTGAAATATGTTTTATATTAAAAATGGTTCTTTCTACATATAAATGTTACAGGAAATGAAAATAATAATTAACAAAGAAGAGAGTTTGGTTGAAAATGGTATAATAACAATTTTCATGAAATTATGAACAATTATTCCTGGAGCTGCTGCCACTGTTGTTATCTTCGATTATCATTCCTTTCAAACTCTTAGCCAGCCAAATAGCAGTTTCTCTAGGCGAAACTTTGTTCTTACCAAAGGGCTGCAACACGATGGCTAGCTCTTCGAGCCTACTCTGTTCCAACAAATCCGCAGATAGCTCCAAGAGACCTTCAAGCGCCTCTGCTCTCTGTCTGAACGACTTGATGTCCAACGTCTCTTTCACATGTGCAACCTGAGGTGTTGTTTCCTCTTCAGGCATGAATGAGTTTGGTCTTGTCTCAGCTGGTGAAGAATCATTGCATGAGTTAAAGACTGTGGTTGTTGTTTTGTCATTCACTTGAGGGGAAGGTTCAGCATGCAAAGGTATTTGTTCCATGAATTTATCATCATCACCGTGTCGTTGTGACGCATTAGGCTCATAGCTTTGTAACGTTGTTACAGGGCTACTACTACTCTCCTTGGGCATGGTAGGGAAGCTTCCTTCATCGAGCCGCATACTAGTGGTGCGGATCATCATCATCTCTGAAGAAGAATATTCACTGTGAGATGATGGTACTACGTGGTCAGTATGTTGTTGTGCCACGTCGATATAAGGTGTGGAAGCAGCATCATCAGAGAGCTCAAAAGCCTGCATTGACAAGGAAGAGGAAATAGAGTTACTGCTTTCACTCTGCATCTCTTTGGAAGAGATTCTCTTTGGCTCATGATGAGAGTTAGTTTCTTGCTTCATGGTTTCCTTATCTGTTGTTCCTAATTGCCCTGTCAGAGATGTTCTTCTTGGTAAAGTAGGAGGAGGTGTTTTTGTTCTTCGCTTAATTAACATTGCCTCTTCCGAATTTTTTTCGTTTCTAGGCTTAAGTTTATGAGAAGACTGAATCATCGGCATCTGCAAAATGAAATCATTTCATATAAAAAAATTTACTAAACTAAAAAGAAATCATTTTACTTAACTTGGAGAGAGTGAGGAAGACCGTACTGGATGATGCTTTGGTGGTATTAATCCAGGAGAGGCTAGCTTTGACGGTGTGGTTGAGTTAGTCTTGGAGATATGAGGGGCAACGTCACTGAGTTTAGGAATCTTTGAAGGAGTTTCTGTATTATTCTTTTGTGTTGTTGTTGTTGTTCTCCCTCTAGCTTTCTCTTCTTTCAAAGCCATCATTATGTTTCTAATAGTTTTTGGTTGAACACTCTGTGAGGGCGGCTTTAAAACCTCATGGATATCTGCTGAAACAGTCTTGACATTTTCGTTTTGTTGTTGTTGCACATGGTCCAAAGTCTCGTCTTCATCAACAACACAAGGTGGTGTATCGGTCTCAGTGATTTTAGTACGGTTATTTTTGTTGTCACTCACGTATAAATGAGTATCTCTTTCGCTTGAAGTATTGCTGTTTTGGCTTTCAGCCATACTCCTCCGACCCTCACGAGAGTTGAGAGGTTTTTCTGGAGTTATAGTTGCTGCGGAGATAGCTGGACGGTACTGGTCAACGTATGGTTGCAAATAAGGATGCTTCAAAATCTCCGAGGCCTAAAAAAGAAAAGATATTATTCACTTCGTTAACCCTTAAACAGCTAAGTTTCTGGTAGAAAAAAACATACACTTGGCCGATACTCGGGATTTTTCCTTAACATCCCCTTGATCAGTGCTTTTCTGCAATATCAAAACAAATAACATTTAAGGAAAGGAAAGTGTTATTTATGAGACTAAGATTAAGCTTCAGATTAGAAAATGAAATCTTACAACGATGGTGAGTAGCAGGAAGGCAACGGACCAATTGAGGAGCGATTAACCTTGCTTATAAGCCCTGCCATATCCTGAAACCATATAAAACATATCATCAAATCAAATGCACATAAGGTCCTTAGAAGAAATAGAATGCAAAAATGCTCCATATATAAATTTCAGTGATACACACAAGTCTGTCAATACATAGTTCACTTTAACTAACAAACCAGGAAATTTTTTTTGAATAAACTTACAAAAGCTTTGAAAGCAGGTCGAAAGGCAGCCATCTCATATATACAACAGCCTGTTCAACAGCATACAGTCTTAGCATCAGTCACAATTACAAGATTGTTAAAGCGTTACAAAGGGATAGTTTATATAATATGTACCTAGGGACCATATATCTGATTTAAAACCATATGGGATATCAGCAAGCAGTTCCGGGCACATGTAGTTTGGAGTTCCAACAACCTGTACATATAAAACGCATAACCACCAAAGTCTTTGTCACACTAGTATCAACTACGACGCTTTGAAACAATCCTAAGAATATTGATTACAAGGATTATGGTGTTCCATCCCATAACCAGTTAGCAAAGAGCGAAGAATATATATATATATATATAAGCCATGACTGTCATAAATCTTGGTAAGGTATTATATATTTTCAATGAAATTCTTTATAACCAATTGTTGAGAATAGGCCACAGATATCTTGGTGTATCAAATTTGTTAATATAACTCATTTCAAATGAGCTTAATTGTCAATGTGTGATAAAATACAAGCAGTATGCTTACAGAACCGCAAACTATACTGACATACCGAGGAAGTTAGGTCATCTGCCTTCAAAGTTTTGGCCAGACCAAAGTCCCCTGTATAAAAAGAAAAAAAAAAGAGAAAACAGAAGGTAAAACACATTTCTCAAAATACTGCCAATATTTTGGAGCTAAGCTTACCAAGACGGACGTCATCTTTTGTAAGGAAAATGTTGGAACACTGGAAACAAGCAGAATTTACAAATAAGTCCACAAGAGAATTAAGTATATGACAGAATGATTTAGATAACTAGCATTGCTATTTTTAACCTTTAGATCACGATGTAGAACATAGTTAGAATGAAGATACTCAACAGCTAACAACAATTGAGTAAACCACTTGCAGAGTTTCTGCCAAAAAAAAAAAAATCAGTATTAGTACTAATCAATCACTAAATCATGTTTATTAGGAGATGAAAAGAAAGTCAGTTACCTCCTCAGGAAAATACACACCGTTTGACTTTTTCATCAACTCGGCCCTGCCAAAAAAAAAAACCATTAGAGCAACTCTTTGACTTTTGTTACCTAAAAGGGTAACCTTAACTTTTGAGAAAGTTCCAAAGTAAAACTTACATATCTCCTCCTTCACAGTATCCAGTGACAATACAAACATAACAACCCTGCATTTCACCAAATCTAGCTTTGTATAAAAAAAACAACAACCAAAAATCTAAGTTAAATCCATATCGAAGTCTACTTACTTTCTCAACCCAAGCTTCTTTAAACTCCACAATGTAAGGATGCTGAACCTTCGCAATCAAAGCCATCTGAAAAAAAAAAGAACTCACCAATTAATGTAAGAACAAAAGAAAATAATGCCGGAATCTTAAAAAAAAAATGTTAGAAATATTTACTTCTTGATGAGCAGATTTGCGGCAACGTTCCGTTTGCCTAGCTAATCTAATCTTCTTCAGAACATACCTGGCAAAAAATTAAACCCCAACATCATTAGCATAATGGAGAAGATCAATTGATTAGAGAATTTAGAGAAAATCAATCAATAATTACTTCTTTTTCTCGGCCTTGTGATGAACTAGAATAGCGGCACCAAACGCACCACGGCCGATCTGCTCCATGATCTCGTACTGATCCATCCGCGACTCCATTGCTCTTTGGCTCACCAACCAAACTAACAACGATACTTGAGCTTACGATTTTTCAAAAAGAAAGACTTGCTTCTCTTCGAAGTAATAATCTTAGCAGCAGCACTGACCCACACGCTTCGTATTCCACAAATATTCGAAACCGCTCCCGATTCAAATTTCAGATCCAGACGGTTTTTTTTTTATGAGACTTGGACGAGAAAACAGAAAGTCTTTTCCAGATTAACATGCGAAAAGGTTATAACAAGAGGAAACTGCGACTCTCTCTCTCTCTCTCGTCCTTTTTCTTCTCTGTGTTAATTCAGAAACACAGTACGAATCTAGACAGGGGAAAAGTGATGCGAGTTTGGTTTCCGGACGGGAATTTTTGTTTTTTTTTTGTAAATTTGTGAGTAGTTAAAGTAATTAACCTGTTACAATAAAAAAATAAAGTAGTTAACCAATGTGTTCTACAACTAATTGAACTCAATTATTACACACCTAAGAATTAGCTAGAAAGATCCAGTTTGAAGATTGTCTATATGTTAGGGAATTTAGTGGTATACTTATACTAAAAATAAGATTTTTAATCTAGACATAAATCAGATATTTAATCTAAACATAAAAGACATTCTTATTATTTTGATTTTGTTTTCCAAAAATAGGACAAAATATTTTTTAAAAAATCTATTAATCGTAAATCTACTTGTAAGAAGAGTTTATGATGTTCATAAATAAAAATCTATTAATCCAAAAATAGGACAAAATATTATAAAAATCTATTAATCCTAAGTCCAAAATATTTAGGAAGATTTGTTATTTAAAGTGACATTTAAGTCGCTTTTAAGTATTCACAAAATGTAATTGGAAGTGTTTTATAAAGATAAGAAATTAAAGCTTATACCATTTTATATACTTTAATTGGTCAGAAACATTAAAAACATTACAGTTTTGCATAGATAATCTAAAACATCATTTAGATTGAAATAAAAATAAAATCTTAAAATATCAATTAAGTTGAAACAGATGAAATAATACATAAATTAAGACTTTAGATAAAATCTTTAATGAGAAATACATACAAATATCACGTTCTACTCTTTTTAAATCCTTTAGCAACTCGTAGCAGATAAATATTTACAATTTAGAAAAAAACCATTTAATGAGAAATACATCAAAAAATTATTTTGTTCAGGCTTTAACTGCCGACAAATCCAGCTGTTTTAATGGAAACAACAATACCTGCTCATCTCCATCTCGCTCTGTACCACTGTTACTGTCTTACTGTACTTTATATAATAATGATTGGATACTATTTTATTAATCCAAGTAATGACGTGGTCGCTTCCTGAACGTGAGAACATCCTTTAGAAGTTAATCATGAATTAGAGCTCTCTGTATCAGTTTATACGTAGAGATGTCAATGGTGACTGAAACATAAATTCCTAGTACGTGGCATTTTAGGATGCGTTTTAAGTTAAATGACTCAAATCTATATAGGTTTTAGCTAATTCAATTTGGTCATGTAGCCTCATTGGTCAGCTCACACTTTAGTCATTTTTGTCAACCTCATATATTCGTTTAGTTATTACAGAAACTTTCGAGTTGATATAGAAGTCTATAGCATACTTCTGTAATATTTAAAATATGTTTTCTTTTTGTCAGCCAATTCTTTTAATTTATATGAATATCAATTTAATGGAATTGGACTGTACGTGAGAAAATTCCAGTTATGACATTTGTGTAGAGTTTTTAACAAGTCAAACCAGAGTCCTATTAAAAACTTAAGCGAGCTTATTGATACTCGTTCCAAATTGTCATATTAATAACTTCCAAATCGTACCCGAAAAAACTCATTGTATTGTATGTTAAGTAAATTTTATTTTGTAAAAAGCAAAATAATATGACAATTTTTAAAATAACTACACCTATAAGTCTCATTGTACACGTACACCGACATCATCATCAATATAACATGTAGTAATAGTAGATATTATGAAAATCACTTCTGCTTTTTCCACCGATAAAGCTTCTTCTCAGGCATGTAATAAACCCCGTCTTTTCGAACCGAGTAACCACATACGTAGCTAGGGTAACAATATGCAGATGCCTCCGGATAAATGTTAACCGGGAAATTCACAAACCCAAAATTAGACCGAAGATGACAATGCATTGCAGCTTGCCTCCTCTTACCATCGTACTTGAACTGGGTCACAACGTACCGGTCTCCTGGTTTGCTTTTTCTCCATACCTTATTACCATTTGTGCATACAAAACCTGCGTTTCCCTTATTCTTCAGACCAATCAGATCATTGGAGATGACGATACGTACAAGTGTATCTGGCGGTACCCTAAATTCTGATTTGTGGGTTTCCTCGTGATATTCTTCTAATGAATTTACAACTAATGTTAAGGTTGAGATTTGTACGAGGAGAAGAATGAGAAAATTTGTAACTAGGGTTTTAGGATTCATCCTCTTTATGGCTTTTGAATGATTGTGTCTTATTTCTTATTTGTGTTTTCTTATCTCAGATATTGAAACTTCGGGGTTTATTATAGTACATAATTTTTGAGACGGTTATTCCGTTAATTATTACGTTTTATTAGTTAGTTTGTTGGTAGAGGGAAGGTAACCGAAACGGGGATGCTCACACAACAATCATCTTTTCATTTGTTTTTTTTTGTTTTGTTTGTACAACTCCACCGCCATTTGGTAACAAATACGTATCGCAATCGACTAATATAGAAATATAGTTTGGTTCATCGTGGAGTTCGTTTCCAATTCGCATGAGGTTTCTTTTCCATGACCATATAAACCAAATTAAGAATGAATTTCTGTTTTTTAAATTATATATACTAGGTGATTCTTATGTGCTCATACGCATATAAAAATATAGTTTAAAAAAAATATATAGTATAAAAACTGATTAATTTTTTACTTTCAATTTTAAATAATTTGTCTAGTTAATATGTATAATTTAATATCATATTTTTGAATTAAACATATGATTTTTATATGTAGTATCTAATTGGTGTAGTTATCACTTAAATATATGTCAAAAAATCACTTAAATATATTAAATTGCATCATTCTTTCAGCTTAAGCATAATATTTCCTATTTCAAAATATATTAATATGTTGATAATTTTATTTTTTATACATTTAAATTGACTGTTCTCTTAAATATAGAAATATATTTTAGTGAGATTTTGTATAACATAATCTATATTTTTAGAATCAAATAGACAAAATAAACTAAAGTGTGGATTGATTAAAAAATACATAAAAATATAAAGATAATATTTTTAAGCTCATGCATATATATTTTACAAAATAAATAAATTCTTAAAATTATTTAAGATTTTATTTTTATTTTAATAAGTTTTGAGGTATTTTTATATAATTTATATGTATAAAACTTAATAAAATATCATAAAATATTATGTTTTGTTTTATTATTTTTATTAATATAAAAAATATTTGGGTAATTTTTCTTTTTTTATGAAATCATATTATATATAAATATTTTTATAAATTTCGTTTTTAAAAATTGTAACTTTTTCTTTTTACTATATGCATGTTATTAGAAAAATAAAAAAAGAAAGTAAATTAAATCTAATTAACAGAAATTATCAAACAAAAAGAAAACTAAATTTAATAATGATAATTAAATATAATATTTTAAATTCATTAAGATATTTCGATAATAAATTATCGTGAGAATTAAAGTGAATGCGACACGTATGAACGAAATCGAATTTTCAAATAATATTATAGAGATGTCAAATATAGGTGTAGTTATTTTAAAATATATTTATATAAATTATTCATTAAGCGGGTTACAATCTCAAGAAAATTGGATGCAATCTACAAAAAATTAAAGAGCTTACATTTTACTTTCAAACACTATAAAATATATTCATATAAAATGAAAATAAATTATGTTTCAATTATAAGCATGAGAAAATATTCTTGTTACTTTTTCTCAATATTTAGTTAGTTTAAGCTAAATTTTAGCAAAACTTAAATGTCGGTTTATTTGTGGATATAAAATTTAGCAAGAAATAATAGTTTAGTAACATTAATTTTCGTGTAAAAATAATTTAATTATTCATTAAGAGTATAAACGACATTAACCGGTCTAACTTTTAATATGAAAGCTCAAAAATTAATTCAAAATTAGCATAAATATGTTATTAATTATGTTTTAAAAAAAATTAAATCAAATATCAAAAACATTTTAAATTACAATGCTGACATATCAAAAATAGTTTAAAATATAATCAAATAAATATTTTTGTTTGATTTCTATTTAGTTATAATTTTTATATTTTAAATTTTAAATTTTGTAATAGAAAAATTTAGTTTCAAGATAAGACAATAATACATAATAATTATTTTATTTTCTAAAATTAAAATATTATTAATAGATGTTTTTGTAGAAATATAATGAATTATATATAAAATCATTAAAAACATGATAATAAGCAAAATGATCTAAAATCACAAGAAAAATACATAAATATTATCTTATTTAAAAAAATAATATTATAATAGAACTTTCTTTTTAAATATAATAAATTCTATATAGAAAAAAATAAAAATATGATAAATAAGTAAAATTATCTAAAATCATGTACAAATAGAAAAATGAGTAAATTATAATATTATTTATATAAATTCGTTTTAATATAATAAATTATATATAAATTATTAAAATATGACACATAAACAATATTAGCTAAAATCATGGAACATGTGGCAAATCAGCAAAATCACTTCGTAAATAATATACATAAATAATAATTATCTTATTTTCTAAAATTAAAATATTAGCAATAGAATTTTTTTGTAGAGATATAATAAATGATATATAAAATTATTAAAAACATGATAATAAGTAAAATTACCTAAAAACATAATGAAAATACATAAATATTATCTTAATATTATTAGTAGATTTTTTTAAAAAATATAATAAATTTTATATATAAAATAATAAAAATATGACAAATAAATAAAATTTTCTAAAAGCATGTAAAAGTAAACAAATGAGTAAATTATAATAGTATTTATATAAATTTATTTTAACATAATAAATTATATATGAATTATTAAAATATGACGTATAAGAAATATTAAAAAAAATCACGAAACATATGATAAATAAGAAAAATTACTTCATAAATAATAGTATAGATAGATAGATTTGATTTATATGGTCATGGAATTAAATACTAGCGTACAAAGTTTTTTGCCAGAAAAAAAAGAGTTATAAAGAAAAAAAAAAGGAAAAAGAAAGAAAGTAACAAAAGGTTCTAGAGAGTTCCAATCCAAGAGACCTCAAAGAAAAAGCAAACGCATATAAGCACAAGGAGAGGAGAATTTCTCAGAAAGGCATCACAACAGCCACACACACACACAATCTCGAAAGATGTTCGGGCGAAGACCCTCGAAGAAGAGCGACAGCACAAAGTTCTACGAGATCTTAGGCGTTCCCAAGAGCGCATCCCCTGAAGATCTCAAAAAGGCTTACAAAAAAGCCGCCATCAAGAACCACCCCGATAAGGGTGGAGATCCCGAGAAGGTTACCTAGATTAGATCCTTCTCTTAGTTTTTTTTTTTCTTTTCAATTTCCCTTTGATCCGATCTGAAAACGTATCAAATTCAATTGCAGTTTAAAGAGCTAGCTCAGGCTTATGAAGTTCTCAGCGACCCAGAGAAGCGAGAGATTTATGACCAATACGGAGAAGACGCTCTCAAGGAAGGAATGGGTGGTGGAGGTGGCGGCCACGACCCTTTCGACATTTTCTCATCCTTCTTCGGTGGAGGTGGTGGGAGCAGCAGGGGAAGGAGACAGAGGCGCGGGGAAGACGTTGTTCATCCCCTCAAGGTCTCTCTAGAAGACCTCTACCTCGGAACAACCAAGAAACTCTCTCTTTCCAGAAACGCTCTCTGCTCCAAATGTAACGGAAAAGGTTCAAAATCCGGAGCCTCGATGGAATGCCGCGGGTGTCAGGGCACAGGTATGAAAGTGACTATGAGGCAGCTCGGTCCCGGGATGATCCAGCAGATGCAGCACGCGTGTAACGAGTGCAAAGGAACAGGGGAGATGATTGATGATAAAGACAGGTGTACGCAATGTAAAGGAGAGAAGGTTGTTCCGGAGAAGAAGGTGCTTGAAGTGAATGTGGAGAAAGGGATGGTGCATAGTCAGAAGATCACGTTTCAGGGACAAGCGGACGAGGCGCCGGAGACGGTTACTGGGGATATAGTGTTTGTTATTCAGCAGAAGGAGCATCCTAAGTTCAAGAGAAAGGGTGAAGATCTCTTTGTGGAGCATACGGTTTCGCTTACAGAAGCTCTTTGCGGGTTCTCGTTTGTGTTGACTCACTTGGATGGGAGGAATCTGCTCATTAAATCTGATCCCGGGGAGGTGGTGAAGCACGATTCGTATAAGGCGATAAGCGATGAAGGGATGCCGATATACCAGAGGCCGTTCATGAAGGGGAAGTTGTACATTCATTTCACCGTGGAGTTTCCGGACTCGCTAAGCGCTGAGCAGATCAAATCATTGGAAGCTATTCTGCCTAAGCCTTTGACAGCTCAGTTGAGTGATATGGAGATTGATGAGTGCGAGGAGACTACGATGCAGGATGTTAATATTGAGGATGAGATGAGAAGGAAAGCACAAGCTCAAAGAGAAGCTTATGATGATGAGGATGATGATGATGAGCATCCCGGAGGTGCGCAGAGGGTGCAGTGTGCCCAGCAGTAAGTAAGTAACCCTTAGAGAGAGACTTTACCTCACATGGGTTTAGCTCCAACACAGTCATGGATTTTATGGAGTTTGGTACGGTTCAGACTTTACCCACTCAAAACTACTTGTCTTCAAATTAATGCCATATTATAGCTTTGTGTGTTTGGTTTTGAACTTGTAGTAATCTAAAATTGAAGAAGTTAATTAAGAAACGGGTCTGGAATTGTGTTATTACTGTCTCTTTCTCTGGTGTGTGTAGCTCAAGTTTAGTGATCTGTAGACTTCATTTGTTACTCAAAAGTCCAAAAGAGCTTTAGCTCTAGTAACGATCGAGCTATTAGCGGTTGAATCTGACACTTTTTCCTCTGTGAAGCAATATGAAAAATCTGGAATCAGGGTACTTTTGAATGTGTGAAAATGATATATGCGATGTAATTGATTTAGAGAGACGAGTATATGAGGAACAAGTGTATGTTCCAGACAAATGTTAATATGTAACTTTTGAATGAATAATGATGCTGTTAAGGGAAGTCACTATGCAATGAAGATGATAAAGCAGTTGGCAAAAACTAGTGAACACTGTATTGACATGAGACTCAGTAAAACCATTTGGTGTACTATGGCAAATCGATTTTATATAAATTGGAACATCCTGGTGTTTAAACTACAAGTAAAAGAGCTGTTGTGTAAACAAACTCCTTCAATACTCTTATGCAACCGCATATGAATAAGAACTCCAAAAGTGAAAGGATACACCTGATCATCTGGGTGCTGTTTCTTGACAACATAGATCCACCTGAAACAGAGCTTCATCTCTTTTGACACCTTCAGATCTCATATACTTAGTACACATAGATGCTACAGTACATATATATCTATATATATATATATTTTTTTGAGAATGATGATGTAAACCAAGCCTAACATCATCATCATCTTATCTCAACATCAAGACATAACCAAGCCATATGCCAAGAACGTGCCTTCTTTTACATCACACTAGATAAAACACCAACACGGCAAGCATAACCAGCACCCAAGCAAAAACGTCCCACCTCGCACGGTTTATGGACTTAATCGAGAAGATACCGATAAAGCAACTCGACATTGATATGTTGTTTTCTTCACCAATGTCATTTTGTAATGGCAGATTCTGTAGAAGTGATTGCATTTGTTTGTCTACCATGCTGGGTAAAGGTAGGACTCTTGTGATTGTGGACTCTGATTGAAGCCTCGGGACATCGATCAGTGTATTATTACGGGAGTCTGCTGGATCATCTAGCTTCACTATGTCATCCCTCAGAATATCCGCATAGAGATCTTCTTCACTAGCAACCTAGAAACATGGGAAAAATACCTCATGAGAATCAAGAGATAAGTAATAATCATCCATATTTGAAATAAGTAATAATCAACCACAATCAAAACATAAGTAATACTCTCTCCGTTTCAATTAAATTGTTGTTTTGAGTTTTTGCACACAGATTAAAAAATATTTAATTTTGCATATTTTCTAGAAACAAAAACAATTAACTATGCATTTAACCATATTTCAACCAATAAAACAATAGAATATTAGATAAAGTTAAATAAATTTTGCATTGAAATTATAAAACAACGAAAATTTTACTCTTAACAACAAAATTGAAACAGAGAGAGTAATAATTAACCATAATCAGGACATAATTTCTAATAATCAACCATAATAATCAAGACATAAGTAATAAATCAAGACATCTGATGAAAGAAAGAGGATCAAAACCTGTGGATTATGTGAAGATTGTGAAGATTCTGCTATTTCACTGAGTAGTTCCTGACCAGATTCACCTGATAAGTAAAAATCAACCATATTTTCCCAACCAGAAATACTTTCTGAAACGGTTTCGTTTTGCAAGGTTGTGTTCTTGTCAATTGATAAATTTGGTTGTGGTGGTGGTGGCTTTTGAAACTCTGTATTCCTCCTAAGCCGGCAAATAACAAGCGCATCCTATATATAAAAGAAATAATCAAGAAACATAAAAAGCTAATCACAAAGAAAAAGTTTCCAATTTACAAAAAAAGAAAAAGTTTCCAAGAAACAGAATATTACCAGTGAGACTCCAATCATGCAGTACTCATGCATACTCCATTCAGTTCTTGCTCCTTTGGGAGCACGACCAATGTGGAAGACAAGCGTCCTCTTTGTTCCAATAACCTCAGAACCAGACTTGACGTTACGTTCTTTGCCTGTGGCTTTCCAGTATCCCATCTTCGTTGCTCTTCTGTTCTGTGAGCCGTGTGGATACTTTTTACCACGTGCACAGAAGAAGAACCATTCGTTGTCAGATTTCACGATTGATTTATCTGCCAATTACAAATAAATTGTCAAAAATAACTTCAAGAAACATAAACTTTACTCAGATCATAGACAACACGATTTAATCAGGTATGCAAACACAAACAAATGAATCACATGTACTCATCATACAAATCCAAAACTTTTGCTAAATTTCAACTAATTTTCCTCAAGAAATTTATATATTATATTGCATGGACATGGTAATGAAGTAAAGACTTTTTAGAAAGAAAAAAATATTACCAGGCAAGTCCCAGGGCTCGAAGTTGTAAATATCAAGCTCAGGGATGATCTCAACAGACCTCTCCAAGCCATCCATCTTCCGTTTCAAGTAATAAGAAATAAGCTCGATGTCCGTCGGAGAGAATTTGAAACCAGGAAACGCCGTGGAAACCGCCACTGATGACACCGTCGTATCACTAGACACCTCCGCCATAATAATCAACGCTGGCCAGCGAGAGAGGAGGAGGAGGAGATCAAAGTGTGTGTGTTTTCTGGCTTCTCGGAAAATGGAAGAGGCAGAAGAAGCAAAATAAGATTCTTCTGCGGCTTCGGGAATTGGATCAACTTCTTTAAGGAAGGCGATGATCAAGTGCTTCTGTTTCAGTTTTCTTTTTCTACTTCCACACAGCTGTTGCACCGGCAGTGAGAGTCTACGTACGACTGCCACGTCATCACATGTTTGCTCAGTTTGGTTATTTTATTACGTGCTAAACTTTTATTAAATGAAATGCAAAAGGCCGAAATACATATTACAGAATATAGATCATTGATTTTGGATCTAACCCAATACTCTTATCATTTACATTTTGGTTCAGCAAGCTAAAAACATCTCTAAAAACCCTCATAGAACCTCAAATATAAGATTTTGTGCGTTTCAAAATCAATTTTAAAACCTTAAATTTTAAAGTTTTGTACAGTAAAACTTCAAATATAAGATTTCACTATACAAAACCTTATATTTCAAGATTTTTATTTTTCTATTCCTTTTACTTTTATAATTTTCAAATATAGTTAATAATTTTCTTATGTAATCATTTTAGTTCTTTTTAATAGAAAATATTTAATAAATTATAATAAATATTATACAAAGATAATATTACAATAAACAAAATACAATAAAAATGAGGTAACGTTATCTATTACTCATACATAAGAGATGATGATCTATCAAAAATATTGAAATTAACTCAAGAACAATTTCCCTAACCTATAAACTTAAAGAAGAAGAGATCCCCACAAAGAGAGTTTTTTTTTCCACTTGATTAAAACATCTTTATGAATTGGATTGAATACGAAACTCGATTCACCGATTTGAAGGACGAAACTAGAGAGATGAAGAGCGAATGATGCCGATCGTAGCGAAAAATGAGAAGCAACAACGTTAAATTCAATGAATCGACTACGTCACCTGGTACCACATCGAGCGAACCAAAAATGAAGGAAGATAGTGACGACGCTTTTCTTTTTATTTACCGCAGCGAGTTTTTTTTTCTGGGTAATGCAAATAAGAAGATTTTTTATTGGATGAATAATAGATATCGTTACCTCATATTTCAATTGAAAATATTTTGTTGGATATTTTATAGTTATTGTAATAGATTTAAGTTTTATTAAACATAAGGATTGTTATATAAAATAAAAAAGTTTAAAGTTTATTATAAAATTTTGCTTTTGGAAGAAACACTCAAAAACCTTATTTTAAGGTTTTATTTAAACTTTAAAATAAGGGAGTATTGGAGATGCTATAAGAAGAGAAAATACCTTGTGTAATATTCTAGTAGGCATGTGCACATTTATCTAAAACCAAATTTAAACAAAAATCGGTTCGGGTTAGATCCTATTAACTATCTAAATGGATTTTATATTTTTAAAACTAAAGAACCAAAATTGAATTGGAACCGAATGAATACTAAATTTCTACAAAATAATTTATATATTTATAATATTAATTATATTTAGTTTTAAAATAATTAAATAGTTTCAAAAATTATTTATAAACTACAAAATCTAAACAATGTACTACCAAAATACTTTTATCCAAAATATTTAAAATAATCTGAATTATTTAAATTTTATTCAAAAATCCGATAAATCTGATATGTAATCCAAAAAATGTCAATATTCGGTTTTCTTGGTCCAAATTAATAAAAAAACCGGAACTGAAATAGAACCTAATTAAATATGTGATTATTTTGGTTGATACCGGTATCTAAATTTGCTATTCAAACCGAATCTAGAATAATAAAAAAAACTGAAAAAAACGATAATAAAAAACAAACTGAAATCAAATTGAATTTTCTAAATATCAGAACCGATAACCAAATGCTCATAGCTATAGTATTCCTCGTAAGATAACATTTGGATATTTTTCCCATTTACACAACTAAGCACAACGTGCAGTGATCGTCTTGTAAAAACATTTCTTAAACCCAAAAAAGAAAAGAAAAAAAAAAAAGAAGTCAATCACGACAAATCTAGTGGCGCTACTAAAAACTTATACTAAAAGATCAAATCAGATCTCTCTTCCACTAACCCTAGATCCAATCCAATGGCGGACGAGAAGAAATCGAAGCAGAGATACCGCTCCATGGCCTTGGAGTCCATGTACCCAGTCCTCGCGCTAATGCTCATACTCGTCGCTTGCGTGGAGCTTTGCGACGCCGCAACCGTCGTGGATGCTTACCGTCTCATCCAGTACGACATCTCCGGCGTCCCTTTCGGCTCTCGTTTCTCCTCCCTCAATCACCACGCCGCTTCCCTCAGCTTCCAACGCGGCGCCGATCTGTCTCGCTCCGTGCTTATCCTCCCCCTCCGTGAGCTCGATCTCGGATTCCTTCAAGGTAACCTTTCGATTTATGGATGAGCTCTCACTCTAGTTAGACGCTTTTGATTTGGATCGGGGTAGGTTTTTGTTGCTACGATTCGATTTGGTTTTGAGGATAAGCTATCTCAGTCTAGTTAAGCACTGTTGATTTGGATCGTCGTTTTGTTGCAGATTACATCTCACAGAAGCAGTCGCTTGGAGGATTGTTGATTTTACTTCCCCAGACGTTTAGGCCTGGGAGCGTTGGTGGTGGATCTGAAAGCGAAGAGCTCAGGGGATTGTTAGCGCAGCTTGAGAAGTTACTTATCCATGGAAACATACCTGTGAGTGTTGATCTACTTCATATTTGTTGTTGTTAGCTTATATGAATCCTAATGGTGTTATTCATACAGTTTCCTGTGTACTTCGCGTTTGAGAATGAAGAGACTGATGCGATGCTGGCTGATGTAAAGAAAAATGACGCACTTGGTCTACAAGCTACTGCTACCACTGGCGGGTTAGTCAACTACTTTGAATTTATCAGCTACTGATAAGTATAATAATAGTGATGATGTGTGACTTCAAGATTGGGGAAGCTACGTATTTTTACTAGGACATCTTGTCTATAGATGGTAGTTACTTGAAGCGTTGAACTATGTGTCTATATTTGAAATATGCTCATTCTATCTACAATATTTGAATGCTTTATTGTCTTGCAAACTTTTACTTGTATATATACGTAAACCATTTCTCTCTTTAACAATTTTCAGATATAAGCTTGTTATCTCCGTATCAGAGCCTAGGAAAATTGCATCTCCCACCATCACAAACATTCAGGTAACTCATGGAGTTTTCTGATTATGTCATGGCTAGCTTTCATATCTATGATAAGTAGCATAAACTTCTCTGTCGTGTTTCCAACGATTAGCCCATAGGCTATTAGCTAATTCAGTTTTGGGAACCTTGGCTGCTGTAACTTAAGATGAGTAATAGTTAGCATGACAGTTTGTGGACTCTGTAGATACCTCAGTAGTTAATATCTGATGGCCTGGTTTGTGGTAGCTCGCATTTGTGCATCCTTCAGTGCCATTTTCCTGAAATGAAGCCTGAGAGGATTTGTTTTTTTTCTTTATAGGGATGGCTTCCAGGATTAAGAGCAGATGGAGATTCCAACCAGCTTCCAACAATTGCTATTGTTGCATCCTATGATACCTTCGGAGCAGCTCCTGTACGTACTATTGAGTATTAGATACAGTTTGTATTGGGCTAGTATCCTGATTAACTTTTATTTGTAGGCACTATCAGTCGGAAGTGATAACAATGGGAGTGGGGTGGTGGCGCTTCTTGAAGTAGCTAGACTGTTTTCCACTCATTACTCAAATCCCAAGACAAGGGGAAGATACAATTTACTTTTTGCACTGACATCTGGTGGACCCTACAACTACGACGGAATTCAGAAGGTACGTGATCTTACTTCCTGATTCTACTAAAACCATAACCTTTGTTCATTTTTTGTTTGTTTGTTGCATTTGCAAACTTGTGCAGTGGCTGAAGAGCCTTGATCAGAGGATGCGTGAGAGCATTGACTATGCCATTTGCTTGAACAGTGTTGGCTCTTGGGACAATGAATTATCGGTTCACGTGTCAAAGCCTCCGGAGAACGCCTATATAAAACAGATTTTTGAGGTAAAAATGATAAGTGTATGCATCGTTGCGGTGACTAGCTATTATGGGTCATTCGTTAATGCATGCACTTTTGCAGGGCTTCTCTAATGTGGCAGAGGACTTAGGTTTTCAAGTTGCTCTAAAGCACAAGAAGATTAATATCTCTAATTCTCGAGTGAGTATTACTTCGCTTTTTGAATGATGTGAACTATATTTATTTGCAAAAGTGGTATGTCAAGAGTATTTAATAGTTTCACATGCCCTGAGGTGTCTAATTACAATATTATATTCGCCTCTTCATTACAATAAACACTTTCTGATTAATTCTTGCTGATGATTTGTTTAGGTTGCTTGGGAGCATGAACAATTTTCAAGACTTAGGGTAACTGCAGCCACTCTATCCGAACTTGCGAGTCCACCCGAGTTACTGGAAAATGCTGGAAGTCTGTCTGACACAAGGTAGCCTTTTTACAATACGAATCATCTGTATAGTGTACTCTGATCAACATATTCTCTCCTGTTTCATATATCAAGAATCCGTCAGACTAACTAGCACGATACTTTTTTTCTGCCGCAGGCAAAATGTGAATGAGGATGCTATCATTAAGGGGGTCAAGTTGGTGGCTGAAAGCCTTGCGGTAAGACACGCACTCAACTCAACTACTTACTTTGTATACAGTCATATTCCTTGGAGAGAAATGTTTATGTCGTCACATTGACTTAAATGTCGTTACTTGGTTGACGCAGAGGCATATATATGGTCAACAAGGAAAAGACATAAAGATATTTGCAGATGACAGTAGTTTGGCAGTAAATCCCTATTATGTGAGATCATGGTTGGATCTTCTGTCACAAACTCCTCGGGTGGCACCGTTTCTTTCAAAGAACGAACCATTTATCATGGCTCTGAAGAAGGAACTAGAGGATTATACAGCTGAAGTGAGTATTCAACATGAATCTTTAGATGGAACTTTCACATTTTACGACTCAACAAAGGCTAGCCTTAACATATACCAGGTACTCACTCTCTTTAATATTTTCAAACACTATTAGTTTTGTTACATGCGATTGAAAGTTTAATATTTCGTGTGCTGTATGTAGGTGGCGAGTGTGACATTCGATTTGCTCTTGCTTCTGGTGTTAGGATCATACTTGATAGTACTCTTCAGCTTCCTCGTCATTACAACTCGGGTAAAAATTTATAAAAACCGATATTTTGATTTTACATATACGTACAGGAAAGCAAATATTAACTGAATAAATGACGATGACAGGGTCTGGATGACTTGATAAGCTTATTCCGCCGGCCTCCTTCCCGGAAAGTGAAAATGGTTTGATTCCTTCCCTTGCATTATGAATCACTGAAGAAAGAATTCACGAAGAGAAGAAACAAGAGAAATGAGTTTTGTTGTATGCCTCTTTCATTATCGCGTCTTATTATTTTGCAAAAGAATAAGATCTAACATTGTAGTTTTCGTTTAATTACTTGGTTACTTAAAAATTAATGTCTCATCCTCCTCTCTCGAGAGAATCCTCTTTCCCAAGTCACGTGGACTTTTCCTTTTAACTTGTTCACCAGAAAAATGATAGTTAAAACGGAGTTTTGATTTAAAAGACTTGAGTGGCCGCCATGTTTACAGTATCTAAAGAACACTCCGCCTCTTGAGAAGTATAACTTCTTTCGGATCCTTCCATTCAACGGTCCTAACTAAGACTGTTCTCGAGAAATGGAAAATATTTTCGATCTCACTTTATCAAGCACAATAAATTTATAAAATTTCCAGCCAAAAAAGTATGTGCACAATAAACTTATAAAGTTTCCAGCCAAAAAAAGTATGTACAAAGGAACAAGATTGTCTTTTCCTTTTCTCTCTTGCCGGTGTTGCTCTTCCAGTCTAAAGAGACGAAACTAGAGAGACCTGTCTAGTTGAGTTTGACTTGGATTTGACGGTGAACTTGAACCAGAAAGTCCATGTACGAGAGCCCACCAGCTGTTTTGTCCTCTACCATATACGATTGGAACAACATTCCTGCCATATAAGAAAAAAGAAAAAAATTCAAAAACTTACCAATCTCTTTGCTAACCGAAAAAGTAACGGTTAAGAGTATCTTTGAACGCTAACTCACCTGTTGGATCTCCCTTCTTGCACAACTTAATGCTGCAAAACATGAAGAGATTTAATAAGATTAGAATGGAAATCAATAACACAAAAATTAAGATAATGAAACTCTTGTTAGATACCGTAGGTAAGAACATCTTTGCCTCCTTATTTCATTCAGCACGTCATTGAACTTCTTTGATAGCTTATTATCATACTCCTGCAGCACATACTGTGAAGGAAACCAAGATAGCGTCATTAAAGTGTTTCCTCCTTCATATATTTCAATAATGTGAAAGACTAAAACGATGATTATAGATTACCTGACTTGGAATGTTTGCAGCTGAGGGAACATCAAAGAGCTTCATAAGGATTTCTGAATTTACTGACTCCCCGACATATATCAAACCATCGTCACCGTTCTCGAGAAAGTAGACTCCCTCATCTCTAAGGTTTTCACTTGACAACGGGATCGTACAAGGAACCACACTTTCTTCTTCATTATCCTGATATAGATTTAAACAACAATCATCATTAAGACAATGAGTATATTCACCTGAGAATTAAAAATATATATATATATATATATAGCTCCATCCATACTATTGTATCAAGGTCATGAACAGAAAACATTCTTGGATAAATTAGTGGAATTGCCAAAGGAGTAGACAGTGAAGACACATGGTTTATCCAAAATGATCTGTCATCTATTCTTCCCTCCGGCCTCAACCCCACACCTTTTGTTAAGGCTGCAAAAGAGAAAAAAGGATAATGAGATCACAAGGAGCAAACCAACCTTAAATTTAGGATGTAAATTTTATTTATTTGTTTCAAATGGATAGAAAGAAGATACCGAGAGTATAAAGTGGCAAAAGCTTGAGAGCCTCAGGAAGAATAAGTTGTCCAGCTGATGTAACTGTAGCGCAGAATTTACGGTAAGAAGAGAGTGTGGTGATGCAACTATTTATTGCTTGCTCCTTTACCAATGATAGTGCCTTGCTAGGGATCTCATTAGCCGCTACGTCAAAAACAAAAGTAAATTATTATATATTTTGTGGCTAATATCATCAAAAATATACTACACATAATTAAAAACATGGTTATAGTGGAATCAGAGACAGCTTACCTAGTTTGAGCATACAAGCAAATTGAGAATCTAGGTCAGCTGAGCGGAACAAGTTACTGAGCAGACTTGTACAAGGGAGTGATAAGTTAATAACCCTTATTCTTCTTTCTCCAGTTATGCTTGTATACAGAAGTGCACACTGAAAAAATCATAAAAGAATAAAAAGGTACACATTTTAATGAAAATAAAACGGTTTAACATTGTCGCATAAGTAAATTATTTTAAATGGCAAACTAACCTGAAATGCACATTCAGTTCCATCTTGTAGTTTGTCGTCATGCTTTAACGTCACCATAACAGCTTTGTCACAGTCAATCTGCAAGGTTCGTTAGAAAAGAAGCAAAGTTATATTCATCTTTGGTTGCTATTGAAGACAGCTAATGAAAAAAACGGAAGGGATGATGCACACACCGCGGGTAGATCGATGTCAGTTGGTATGCGTTTACAGAAGTTCCCTGAGTATTCTTGCACTTGAATACCCTAAGAACAATCGGCAAAGAGTGGTATTCATCAATATAACCAACCTCAAGCTGATTTTTGAAGAGAGCTTTCTACCAAAAAAAGAGAGGGTTACCTGACTGCTTCTAACTCGCATAACAGCTTCAAAACCCTGGGGCCTAGTGATATTCCATCTAAGATCGTTGTAAAGCTTGGGAGGATCTGAAACAGCTGAGAATGGGTAATAGCTATAAACCTGCAAACAAATATAATGGAAAAAACAAGCAAATATGAGCACAATATTTCATGAGATATAGGATCCAAGTAGGGAGAATTTTCACAGAAATTTTGAGAGAGTGATGCATCCACTGTTAACAACACTTGCTATTGAACTATGCATGTTATATATTGCATCATTAATGAAAAAAAATGCTTGTCTTTACAATTGAAATGGATATGTGTGATAACTTGACAGGATAAAGTATAACTGAATCTACCTGTCCTCCAGTAGTTCTTGGGATCTCCGAAATTGAAGCCATGTCAACATAGGCCTGACTTGTGATAAATAAATCTACACAGACCTGAGAGGTATGTCTGGATGCATTAGATAGGGCAAATATATATAGCAAAAACTAATACAAGAAGAAACACTATTGGTTAGTTTTCCAGATCAGATATATATTGGTATACCTGGTATTCAGCAAATTCAATAGCCATACTCCTTAAAGTCTTGTCTACAGGTTGTAGTAATTTATTGGCCTCCTGAAATCATCAGATTCAAAGGAATTACTTCCAATAATAAATAAAATACGCCAGGAAATAAACCTAAGCAATTTACTAAAAAAGAAAATTATTACTTCATAAACAAAATTAAACCAAAAAATGAATGTCAACCTTTTCATCTGCAGAGGAGTTCGCTCTACCATCGGCCTCTCTAGAAGAAAGTGCTCCAATGCCAATAGAAGGCAAAACTATGGAGGAGATGGTGAACATATCAGTTAAGTTAAAATAAGAAGAATGAACTAATACTTAGAGAAACACACTTCAAAGATATGTATATATTGAATACAAGTGACTAGAAAGAAAAGCACTGGTTTAAGGCCTAAGGGAACAAAAATAGAATAAGTAGCAGACCTGATTGAAACACCATGAGCTTTCCTCCAGTGCTCTTCATCGCTAAGAATGCGGCCTAGGAGAAAAATGAGTTGTAGTAAATACATGAGTCAATATCACAAGAAGAGCAATAAACTTAATAAAACTATGCATACAACGTAACTGCAACGAACTTTTTACTTGAGCAATAACATACCTTAACTGCTGCACCAAAAGCAGATTCAGGACTCTTACTTTCCTGAAACATTGTTGGGATACTTTCCAGCAAAATCTCTAGATGTTGACGGCACTAAAATTCCAACAAAGAGAATAGGTAACAGAGAGAGAATAAGAAAGAAACTAGGACAAACAATCTCAGTATACAAAAAAACTAAGAGCTTTACCTCAGATAGCTGAACAACGACATCTGTTTCTAAAGGTGTATAAACATCTTGAACGTCAGGAACAATGAGCATCAACGGCTACATAAAAGCAGGGGCAATCAAAATCACAATAGACAGCCAAAAAAAAAGAAGGAAAAAATCAACAGTGGAATGAATCATTTTGAATGAATTGTTTCAAATTTTAAAAAGTTTAGCAAAAGAAACAGATATAGGTAGTGTAACAAATCACCTGTTGCAGTGCACGCTTTAAATTATAAAAGTGTATTGTTGAGTCAAATGTGGCAATTCCAACAAAAGTCCTAGGACCTTCCTGGAAAATGAATACATTCTACTTTGTTTAAAAAAAACATACAACGATTAAAACAAAACATGTCAGTGCGTGTATGTAGTTAAAAAAAGCTGGAAAGCTTACAGGAAGGTCAGAGAGGACTTGCTGGATTGCACTGCAAGCAGCTGCGGTTGCACCTGTTTGAATTGCATTCATTGATACATCAATGAGGAAGAAATACACTGCTGGCATTGGATCTCGTACCTGTCAAAACATATATTTGATAGTTAATCTCCATCTGGTTGCAAAAAAGTCAACAGTTCACATACTAACCATATATTCTTTTGTAGCAACAAAGTCAACAGTTCCTCTACACAGTTCAGGCCTTTCATCAGCATCCCTACGTCTACCATCTGGACCCAGATTACATTGGTAGTCACGAGGAGTCTCATCAGTGTATCCTGTGCAACCATAGTCAGTTAATCAGAAAATGGATACATAGCTTGGTAGCAGTAACTTATTATCTAGGCTTTTTTATTGAAGGGAATTAATAATATTTACCACACAAGTTACAAATGAACTTCCTTCCATGGTCAACGAACTTCATGAAAGGATTGATGTATCCCTTACAACGTGAACATCTAACAGGTCCACTCTCACCAAAGTCCACAACCTGCTCAATGATCATCAAAACAAGTTGAGTTCTTCATAAGAAGTCAAAAGTGCTTTAAGTGATCAGAGATGGCAGTATGTGAAAGAAGAGGTTAATGTTACTTGGATAGGCTCTTCAGATGGATGAGAAAGCGCCAAGGGTTGGATTATCAACGCCAGTTGCATACCAGATGTAGAAAGAAGATCAGCAGTGCATGGAATCTATTATGGAAACAGAGAAGCAACAGTAGATCAATACTTGAAACAAAAAGATTTACATTATTTAGCTCAAGATATTTTCACTTCATAGTTACCTGATGGATTGTGCATCGCATGTAACGCGGGCTGCAATTTCCATTGTCTCTAGCAACATAATCAACAGTAGCAGGCTTCCAGAGATTCAGGGCAAACACAACAATATATTTTTTTCAATCAATTCATTAAAGATTAAACGATAATTTCCAAAAAAAATGAGAAGATTAGTAGACATACTGGTGGAGGAGTAGCCTGATTCCCCTGGCGAGTTTCATACACGATTAGACCAGAGCTTGTACCTGGCCTTGGGATCTGGTTAAGATCAACCTTCGAGGGGCCAGAAACAGTAGTCATTAACTGATTTGGCATGCCATACATTGAACCAGGTGTGCCAGGAGTAGAAGGGACCTACCAATTTTCACAGTTCAACATTGTGTCACACAAAGGAAACAGATAAATGGCAAAAAATCTAAACATTCTACATCAATTGTTCACAGAAAGATTCATTGTCCCCTTTTGTAAGGAACCAGCCACATCAAGAAAAATGTTTTACTTTGGTCCTAATAAAGGCATTGCATGTTTCATCAAATCATAAGTTCAGTCTAAAAAAATATTAATAGACAAGAACATGTTTCATGGCTTGAGAGATTGTACCTGCTGTGGTGGTGGTCCTCCATAAGGAAAGCCACCTCCTGGCCTGCCGCCATAAGGAGCACCAGGAAAAGTTGTTGGTGGAGGCAATGAATGAGCAGGAGGTGAAGTTAGTGGTGAACCTCCACCTGCGTTTGGAGGCTGTCCATATGGAGGTGGCGGTGGACCACCACTTGTGAACTGTGATCCTCTAGGAAAACCCATCATAGTAGGAGGCCCCGGAGCGCCAGGACCCATCATCGGAGGGGGCCCATTATTCACCGGACCTCCAGGCATGGAAATGCCAGGGCCAGCAAGTGGAGGTGAGCCAAAACCAAGTGAAGGAGGAGCTGCAGCAACACCTGGTGGACCTGAAGGAGAAGCTGGGAAACCACCAGGCATTGTCCCAGACGGTGGTCTAGAGCCAAACGGTGACGGACCAGGTGGACCAACGGGTCTTCCTAGAGGAGGACCACCTGGTCTAGTCATTGCAGGAGGAGGAGGTCCAGGCCTAGCCGTTGGAGAAGGCCTAGGTTGTTGTTGTTGAACACCATAGGAAGGAGCTGACTGAGGATAAGGTTGTGGTGAGTGGCCAAAGGGCCTAGGAGCTGAACCAGGCATGGGAGGAGGTGGACGTTGATTAATGTTCAAGTTGTTCATGCTAGCAGCTAGTGAATTTGGAGGAGCTGTGTTTTGTGGATTGTTTGGTCTACTTGCTCCTGGAGGCATTGGAGCAGCCATGGTTTCAGAGAACCTCCTCAGCAACAAAAAATCAATTACATTTTTTCATAAATACAAAAGCATCATGCAAATGCCAAAAAAAAAAAAAAAAACATCACATTAACCAAAAATCGAAATCAAAATTACCTGTAAATCAGAGAATCTTCGGATCTGTAAGAGAAGAGAGAGAGGGCACAAAAAGATCAGATCTCATGAAATTTGGATTGAAACAATTAAGGTTTTGAAGAGACCAATGCCTGCAAATTGCAGTATCAATTCGATTAGTACCAAACATTAAAACGTTACGTTGATCACGAACCTGGAAGTAGAAAGAAGATTCGAGTCTTAGCGATGGAGAGAAATTGAGTGAAGAGAAGGAGAAGCTAATGGGGCCTCTGAATAAATATGGCAGCGTTTAATCAAATTACACGTAACGGAGGCACTTCATTACAGATCCGGTTCGGACAGAACCGTTTGCGTTTCGTTTTGGATTTTCTTCCAGTTCTAGAGTTACCGTTGATGTTATTTTTGGTCCACTTCAAATTGGGTTTATATACGGAATCGTTTTCTTTATATACGAGAAGGGAAAGTCTCTTTGGGGCAGATATGACATAATCGATCCAATTAGAATTTGCCATCTCAATTTCGATTCTTTTATTTTCTGTAACACTTGGAGGACCTTTCATTAAACACTAATCAAAAAGTTTACAGATCATACAATAAATCAGTGTACTGGATCAAGCACAATCACATCCAGAAAAAGAAGGGATAAGCCAGAACAAATACAAGCTTCATTCAACAAAAAAAAAGGAAGAGAGCCATTCAAGAAAAGCTTCTAGCCACAGACGACTGTGAAAGATCCAAATGATCACACACTTAGCAACGAAGAAAGCATGTGCGTTCAATTGTCTAGATTGCCTTTCTAATTTCTAGCACCGAAGTCTTCGAATAGATTCACGTATAAGAATAGTTTTAGTGGAACAATGTTGAACAAAAAAAAAACTGGAATATCATCATATATAGGACTATACTGAGTGGTTGCAGAACAAAACTACTATACATGGACTAGTCATTCGTAAACTTTAACACTTTTTAGCATAATCTCATGAAAGAAAACTTGATAAATTCGAAGAAAATCATGATTACAAGAAATGAAATGGAGTCAAGTCTTCTTCTTCATCACAGGTACAACAAAACATAAAGAAGAAGTTAAATTGATACGACTTATCCTTCATTATCTTCCAAACAAGAGCAAAAAATACTAAATCTTAGGAACAGTTACATTAAGTATCTTCACATCTTGGTAGGGCCGATCGTTCTTGTCTGTCTTCACCTTCTCTATACCCTGTTCATTTTTTGGTTTAATAGAGTTAGACGAGAAAATAAAATCACCCAAGCAAAGCAAAAAAATATTCTTATTTTGTCATACTTGTACGACGTCCATTCCTTTCACAACTCTTCCAAACACTGTATGCTTATTGTCAAGCCAGGGTGTAGCCACCGTTGTGATGAAGAACTGTGACCCATTTGTGTTTGGACCAGCGTTTGCCATGGATACTGTGAACGGCCTATCATGCCGTAAACTGCAAGAAAAAACATAAGTTTTTAACATTGATTCAATTGATTTTTATTTAATGGAGCAGAAGACATGGCGGTAAAAGAAATGATTCTTTTTACCTTTTGTGAAACTCGTCCTCGAATTCTCTTCCAAAAATCGACTGTCCACCAGTACCATCCCCAAGAGGATCACCAGTTTGTACCATGAATCCTTTGATAACTCGGTGGAAAAGGTGGTTATCGTAATACCCATTTCGACAGTGTGTTGTGAAGTTCTCCACAGTCCTGGGGCATTCTTCTGGGTATAACTTTATGTGCATATCACCCATTGTAGTGTGCATGATCTGGATACACAAAAAAAGGGAGTTAAAAATAGCTATTATGATGTTAACGATCCGAATCAGATAATACTAATGACTTGTAAAAATGGATTATGGAGAGCATACCACGTTTTCTGGAAGAGATGTTGTGGCTGAGTTACCACCAATATCTGAGACAGACATAAGTTCATCAGCAGAAGGCTTCTCGTTGAACACATCCCTTCCTTGGCTTGCATCTTCCGGTTCTTCTGGCTCTCTCCGACTGCATTACATCAATTTATTTTATACTAACTTCCATAACTAGTTCGGAAGA
This sequence comes from Diplotaxis tenuifolia, assembly GCA_014822095.1. NCBI lineage: Eukaryota > Viridiplantae > Streptophyta > Magnoliopsida > Brassicales > Brassicaceae > Diplotaxis > Diplotaxis tenuifolia. The sequence goes on from JABAYD010033107.1 coordinate 51,125, forward strand.
GAAAAAATAGAAAAACGTGATGTTTGTCTGAAGATGAACATTTACCTGAACATATAGATCCTGTGTTTCTTGAAGGCGCAGGTTATGATAGTCGGATCAGTTAAAGGCTCCTTGCTTTCATTAACATTTGCTGCAGCTGCTGGAATCTTTCTAACTTTCTTGCCTCCTTGATCACCTTGATACAATGCAACTCTCAGATACCTTTCATTACTCTCCACCTTTCCAAGGATCCTTGCAACTGTGTTGGTGTGCAAATTTATTATCTACGCCAACAAAACGGTAGACAGAGATGTCAGCTAGTTGCCCCACCTTAGATATAAAGTAACCACAATAAATCTTGGTTACATAGCGAGTATGATCACTGATCGTCTCATGTTCATATGCTACTCTATGGTACTATAAAACGAAAAAAATAAATTTGAATTTCTTACTTTGATTCCAAGAAGAGTGGCATATATAAGGAAATTAGAGCTCTCATCGAAAACTGCATTGGGCTGAGGAGCGGTCTCGGTCTTTTCAAGTTCCTTCTCAACTGCCATTCTTCTACCAAAGTCAATCGCTTCAAGCCTGTACAATGGAGCATCGCTCCTCTGCAGATCTTGGGCCACCTAACAGTTTCAGCAGAAAAGATGATTAATCAAAGAGTAATGTCACAAGAACATGTAAGGAAAACATAAAGAATAGAATATGTAGCTTACCTCAAGTGACTCGTCATATACACGCCTTAGTTTACCAGTTTTAAACCAGAATACGCGAATCCTACGATCAGGAGATGTAACAGAAAACTGACTACCATCGGGACTCACCTGAAAGAGTTTCCGTAAATTTTTAACTTGCACACTATGATTTTTACAGGACACATCATCGCAAGAAAAAATAGACAATAACAAATAGTACCTCAATGGCAGAGATTGTTGTTTTGCACTTTATAATTTCAAAGAGATTTGTATCACTCTTCAATTTGAATTTTACCCTACAACAATAAGCAAAAAGGTCCAAATCAAAACACACTCAGAAAAAAGTGTGGCAACAAAAGTGTTTCTATTATAAACTCATAGCCTAGGGCAAGCCCTCCTCTTAAGTATCACTCTCTCATCAGTATGAAAACTAACTCCGACAAAGAAAAAGGGTATGTTCCAAACTAACAGAAAACGCACAACGACAATACCTAAATGGAAAGAATAAAAGAAAATAAGACAAGGACATACTCATCCTCAGGAAACTGCAGCGTAGATGGACTCCAATACTCAATGATTCCTTTTGAGTCACCAGAGATCATTGTGTCATAAACAGGATTGTACTTCATGACCTTAATTGGGTACGAATGCATCTGTACAAAGATTCAAAAAAACAAATGTTTAGCTGTAGCAAAAAACAGAAGAGTCAAGAAACATCACATAAGGAAAAAAAACTAAACCTGTTTTGAAACAATGGGTTCATTAGAACCAGAACGGGCATCATAAATGTGAACAAAGGAGGAGTCACGGTCGCTAAAAGCAAGTTTAGCCTTGACACCCCCTTGCTTATAGACCCACTCAACAGCACCAGGAATAAAAGGAAGACGGATCATAGCCATCATGTCGTAGTTGACAACATCATATATCTTAACAGCATGCTCGTTTGAGATTGTGCAGCAAAGCAAACCGTCAACGCTAACCGCTAAACCTTCGATTGGACCAAGATGGGAGCGGAAGTGCTTAGCAAACTCTATCCCAACACCCTTCTTCTTCCAAAACTTCAAATGACCTAAAGAAAATCGATGGACGAATTAAGAAAACAAGAATGAAATTAGAAAAGAGATAATAATGTGAAACAATTACCATCAATGCTTCCAGTTATGAAGAAATCAGCAGCTGAGACAGCAACATGTGTGACTACATCCCTATGCATATAACTTTTTTCATACCTGCTCATACAAAAAAAAAAAAGATAACAAACCAATAAGCTCAGTAACAAGGACTTAACAACAAACTAAGCTGAGAATCGTTTTCAAGCTTATTCCATTCAACAACAAAAGCATCAAGAATTGTGTAACAGAAATTATGGTTTATTCCCGGTTTAGAGATTCATTTATGATTCCGGTTTGTTAGTTTGGTTTAGTAGAATCTAATCAATCAAATTAAACCTAATCTCTTAATCATCTTCTCTCTATCAATCATCGAATCTTATATCTTCGAGATATTGGCTCTTCTACTCATCTTCTAGGTTCTAGATTAGGGTTTATCTTCTCAAACTGTTCGCAGATCCTAAATCAAGAGCAACTTACACCCTAAACCCCTCGAGCTAAGAAAGTTCCGAGTCGATACTTACATATTAGCACAAGGAAGCGAATCTAGGTAAGCTTGCTCGAACTGAAGCGGACGCTTGCGTTTGACACGTGGAGCAGGTCCAGGTCCCACCATTGGCTCTTCCTCCTCCACTTCAGGCGCCGCCGCTTTTGCGTTTTCATTCTGAGACTCTTCCGCCATTGTTTGCTCCAACTCTCTTTCGATTGAAACCATGGTTTGCTCTTTTTGCTAGGGACGAAGAAGAGTAGATTCATGAAATAGGTTTCTTTATTGGGCCTCATGTAAGCCCAGTTATTAAGCTCGTAATCATCACTAACAGGATTCATGTAGATGCAATTAAGGTCGTTGACAAAAAAAAATGTAATCAAGGTTAAGTCTCGATAGGGCAATTATCTCAAATAGATAATTTTTAATTTTTTATCACAAAAATATATTTAAAATAAATAAATAATAATAACTAAAATAACATTTTTTTAAAAAAAAAATTAAGTTTTTTATTTTTTTATAAATTCGAAATTATTTCTTTAAAAACTCACTCTTCAACTATAAACAAAAAAAGTCTAGGATTAATTAATCTTAGAGATAAAAATAAATATTTTTTTTTATTCTTCATTTAAGTGTATTTTTGTCATTTTTATATTTAAGGTCTATATTTGTGACAAAAACATTTTTAGATCTATCCTAGAAAACTTCTCCTCAATATATATATATATATATTTGTATGATAAAAAAAACACAAATGATCAAAATATATTTTATTAGAAAGGTAAAAAGTAACATAAAATATATACATAAATACCAAAATAAATATTAAAAATGATTTTAAAAAAAAAAATAAAAAAAAATATTGAAATATTTTAATATCTCCAAATTTTGAATCTCAGAAGTAAAAGGAGAGATATAAGAAGAAGCTTAGAAACAACATATATCAAAGAAACCTAAAGAGATATCAGAGTACGCCATATAACCAATGGCGGAGCCACAGCTTGGTGAGAGTGGTCAAATAACCCACATGATTTTTGTAAAAAGACATTTTTTTTTACTTATATAGTGAAGAAAAATACAGAAAAAAATGCTATGGATTTAACTTAATGACCCATGTAATAATATTTATTATGAAATTGACCCTAGTGAAAGATTTAGTTGCCTCCGCCACTGCATATAACGGTATTTAAACCTCGTCGGGCATAATTTTTTTGTAAATGACAAAGAGAGTCTGTAAGAAATAGGAAGACAAGCTATGCCAATAATGCATACAGCGGTTGTCTAACTCTTCCCGCTAATGCATAAATTTGATGTTCGTCAACTTGAAAGTTGGAAAAAATGACGTGAATATATGTCTACAATCACTAATTAAGAGAGGTTATACTTGTCGACTTATACCCAATATATATATATATATATCTCACACACATGGACATGAGATACACATTTTAAAATGTAAGAACTATGGCAAGAACTATAACACACATAGACTTAAGATATTTTTGTAGAGTTATTCTCTTGTATAATGTAATATTTTGTTTTAGAAAACAGATACAAAAATTATTAACCAATAAAAATACAAAATATAGATATAAAATTAAGGGTTAATTTGCCATCTAACCAAATTTTCATTAGAAATGAAGAATATAGCATTGATTGTGACATAATTAAGTACATAACAATTTTTGCCAAATTTTGTCCAATACTACCCTTTTTTCTCGTAAATTACCGGTTAGAGAGAGAAAAAGTCATTTTATCAACAATAAACATGTGGACAAGATAAAAACAGCATAATTGAAAATCAAGTTAGACATGTAACATAACGACATTCAATTCATCACCTTATACATTTAGTTTCTTAAACAAAAGACACATGATAAAGCAGTCAAACAACATGCATTATAAGTGAAAACCTTTTTTAATACATAAAACATAATGTAATCTCTCTATAAATAATACATACATATATTAAACCTGAACATTATATAAAAATAGTATAGACCTTATAGTAATTTGATAGATAAATTGTATAAAAATACTATAAATATTATAAACATAAACCCTATATCTAACTCCACCCCAACCTTAAATATTAAACCCTAAATCCTATTCAATAAACCCTAAACCCAAATATAAAATATAATATATACTTATAATATTTGAATAAAACTAAAATCTAAAGTATTTACAGTAGAAATAGAATGGAACATATCAAAGGATACAATACATATTAGTTCAAATAGAATGATTTATTAAAAAATATTTTGTTTATTTGTGGACATTTAAAATTGCTTTTAGTACCCAAATCTAATTGCTTTTAGTAATCATAAGCATATTAAACAACATGAAAAAAAATTATAAGTTATGCATGTGAACATACCCTTCTATCACGAGATTATGCAAATGAAAATATAAATAGAATGGAATAGACTAAATAGTATACTACTTATTATCAAATAGTCTAAAAATACTATTCTATGTATGTGTTAAATTAAATAAGATAGAACAAATAGGATATAACTCAACTTACAATCACTATATTAACACGCGATGGTTATGAAAAATCAGTGGATAGCTACAAAGATGCAGTGGAGGTTACCGATTTTGTAATGGTCATGATGGCTATGATGGTGGTGGTCATGTAATGGATGTGGTCATGAAAAGTTGATGATGATTAAGGAAGAGGTGAGAGATGTTAGGGAGGAAGAGGTGGTGGTTGAAGCG
>JABAYD010033114.1:0-10738 GCA_014822095.1 Diplotaxis tenuifolia
ATTTATAAATTTTATTTTCATAAATATAAAATATTTATTTTAAAAAAGTATAATATGATGACAGACAGTTAACATATCACTTTTGTATATTAAATATTTATTTTAAAAAGTATAATATAAAACTATACATGTATAAAGTTAACATATCACTTTTGTATATGAAATAATATATTATGTAAAATAAATAAACGTAAAAATATTAATAAAAAGAAATTCAGTTTTGAATGGCGGATAAAAATTTAACATATATTAAATACAAAATAATTTTCAATTATGTTTTTCATGCACATATTAATTTGTTTAATAACTAAATACAAATACAATAAAATAAATATATAATAAAAAAAAGCAAAAATACATGTAAGTAACAATTGATGATAGTAACATAAATATTTAAATATATAATTTAAATTAAAAATGTATACCACTAATGATCTTCTTTTTATTTCTTCCATCATACCACTAATTATCTAATATATATATATATGCATATAAAATTAATATAACACCCGCGCGGTTGCGCGGATCCAAATCTAGTATAAAGTTAAACATATTTATCTCATGTCTAGATGTACTTAAAAGTTTTGGTACACTTAGTTTTATAATTATAAATATAAATAAACAAGTAACAAGTGTTACCAAGTAAACTTGCAAGTATTTAAGATATAGGCAAGTACTTGATTAACAAGTACTTGATTGAATCAGTACAAATACAAATACTTGCACAAAACAAATCAAGTAACGGATAAAACAAAAACATCAAGTACCCGGCTTGCGCTCAGGCATTCCACGGTTCACTCTAGACTCTTATACCGCATCCTAAGCCGATCATCTTTCTGATGCCCAAGATCAGTAAAGATTTGGAAGTCATTATATTTATTTATAGGCAGAATGTGCTATTCAGTACTTGAATCTTTACAGGATCCGAATACATAGCCTGGATCCTCATCACGAACCAAACATTTATCATGCTAGGTCGGCTTAGCTTTTCTGAGACTGTAAGACAGATATTATGTTTTTTAACTCTAAACAAGTGTCTGGAGGATACAATTCTAAACATGATTTTATGGAATCATTATGAAGTGGTTCGTCTATTGGGGCAAATCTTATGCATATGAAAGTAGATATGTTCAAGTCTTTGAATATCATTTTGGTGTTTCCAAATACTTTGAATATCAAAGTCAATAACAAAGACAGAAAACTAAAGTATGGTATTAAATGATTTGTGGAAACTAAACTTGTGCTGTAAAGTGTAGAGCTCAAAACTGAATGACAGACAATATCAACCGAAAAAAATATTTGTATTAGTCCTTAACTCCTTATGGTCAGTCAAGTACTCAAAGATGTATTAGCAAACGATCACAGTAATAGATAATCAAAGGCAGCTTTGTCCAAGAAATTGATAATATACAAACCGTTGTTCAGAAGTTCTTATAAAGTAGAGAAATTGTTAAATTAGGCTTTTTGTTCAAACTCAGCTATAGACTGAAAACGGAATTTACATTGGCACTCTTCATTTTCAAAAAATAGTGGTGAAATAATTTATCCTCTTATATCGTTCTATCTCTAGAGTATCGCACATTCGCACTTAAGTTTTAATAGATACTAAAATAAGAAACTAATTTAAAGAGCTTTTCGATGTCTTAAATTTTGAAATACTCTCTTGAGAGTTTTTTCGTTTGAAATACTTTTTAAATTGTATTTCAAATTTTAATTATTAAGAATTTTAACAAATACTTGACTATACTAGTAATGAAGAACCTAGCGTTACTCTTTATAAATGAATTTGTATCATGTGCTTTGAATGCGCTATATGTATGAGTTAACCTCTTGGAATAATGCTTACCTATTCCGAATACTTATATTAACTAAAAGTTAAATATATCAACGAATAATAAACCTGAAAAAAAATATCTCAGCATCAAGATAAACATACAGTATCCAACGGTTGACAATAATTTAAAAGAGCAAAAACAAAAATGAGGGACTATGTATTCATAGACTGTGATAAAAAAAATTCTATAAATACACGCATAGACTTACTCTAGATATGACCATTCCACTTCTTTATTAAGTGAGAGTGTCATAGAGCCTCACATAGTTGAAAGTCTCTTATTTAATTAAAATAAATAGTAGACGAACTTATTTTTATTTTTTTTGTTAAAGAGTAAGACTAATTTATAATTCACTTGTTCTCAATTTCAGTCAGGTCTACACCTTGCGCTCGAATTGACCAGAGAGAAGTGAAACGTGACGAGATCTGATTGGTTCAGCGGAGATAAAATGGGGAGGACGACTTGGTTTGACGACACCGGTTTGAAGAAAGGAGAGTGGACGGCGGAGGAAGACCGGATGCTCGTGGCTTACATCAACGAATATGGCCTCGGGGACTGGCGTGCCATAGCTAAGAGAGCCGGTATAAATCTATACTAATACTCCCAAAATATATGTATACATTGTGCACGGACCACATATGTTTGTGTCTCTTTCAAAGCTAGGATCTCTACAAGTTCCAGTTTCTGTCGGACCAAAGATTTTCTTTAAGCATGGTTTGAGTCTTTTTTCTTCGTTTTATTTTTTCTCGATCATGTCAAATATTCCATCATCTGAAGAGATTTATTAACATAAATCCATTTATTGATTTTTAAAAAATACATATACAGATTTAAAAAGCTTTTTCGTTTTTTAGAGTATATTACAGTTAAATGAATTTATAATAAAGACGTTTGTAAATAAGCCATTACAAAATAATTGTGTAGATAAGATTTTTCGTCCAACGTGTAGATGAAATTTACTCGATTATTATATTAATAAACTTGTTGAACCTTCAACTAGATTGTGTTGATATGATGATATATCACCCATAATGCAATCAATATGTGAACCCATGGAAGCCAAGTATTATCGTGATGACTTTTTTTTTATCATGATGTATTATTATATTCAGTCTTCAAAAGTGCTAATTTACAAAATAAGAAAGTCTTATATGTGATTGTGTTTTCTCCCCTTTTTGGCTGATGGAAGAAAAGGTTTTGTCTTCCTTTTTTTTGTAAATTCTTTGTTTCCCACTATATTAAAGTAATCATCTCGTCTCATTTTCTGATAAATATATGCATTTTTTTTTCAAAATGAGAAAAGGTCTGCAAAGATGTGGGAAGAGTTGTAGATTAAGGTGGCTAAATTATTTGAGGCCTGGAATTAAAAGAGGCAAGTTCACTCCTCAGGAGGAAGAAGATATCATTAGATTTCATTCTCTTCTTGGTAACAGGTAATTTAATTTGGGATTAAATGCAAACCAATACAATAATCTTGTCATATTAATCAATAATCGTATTATATTCATGATAAAACTGATGATTATGCATAATAACATCAGGTGGGCAGCAATAGCAAAGGAAATGCCTAACCGCACAGACAATGACATAAAGAATCATTGGAACTCTTGTCTTAAGAAAAGACTCGTTAGAAGTGGAATCGATCCTATGACCCATGAGCCTATCGTCAACGTCAAAGCCACTTCCTCCTCAACGACGTCGTCTCCAACACTGACCCCTTCTTCTAGTGCTGCTTCTTCCTTCTCCTCCACAAGCTCTGCACGTCTACTTAACAGGCTTGCTGCTGGAATCTCCTCTAGAAAACATGGACTCGATAGGGTCAAAACTGTGATATTGTCAGAACCAAGACAAGCTGTTAGTGAAGATAAGTTGATGATAAGCAGCAAGGAAGAGGAGGAGGAAGTGAATGGTTGTTTTATGGAGATTGATGATAATTTGATCAGTACGACGTCGTTAGATGAGTTACTTAGTGAGTCTACTACTACTACGACGACTGGCTTCGTGTCTGACTGCTCATTGGTTGAGCCCTACGATATGTACCAATCTGACTTCTATCATGAGGCTGGTGACCAACTTGACCTGTTCTTTGAAATTCACTCTCATGGACAGTAAGATTTATCTTGAAATTTTTTTTCTTTTTTTTTTGTGTCTGTTTGTTCAGAGTGACGAAAGAGAGAAAGAGGTTCATGAGAAAAACCAAGTGCTTTTAGTAGTTTAGTACTATAAATGACATGCATGGTCAATGTTTGTTAGTTTTGACTGTTGACCTTTTTTGTTCGATTATTTATCTCTCCCTCTCTTCAGTCTTCACATGCTTATGAGCCCTACATGCATTATCTGAGGAAGGGTTCATGCCATTTTAATGAAACAAGCCTACTGAGTAGTATTATTATTATATTACATTAGGCATTATCTTTCTCACATCCATAAAATGTAGAATATAAACGAAAACACGATACCCCAGGTCCTCGACAATTGTTTTAAAGAATTATATCATGTGAGTCTATCAAATATCAAACGATCAGACACCGGATCACAAAAGATACTTGATCTTTAAAACTAAATTCTTATATATTAGTATGGTTAGACAAGCTTCGTGAGCTAGCCACCTATATATGTAAAAGACCAGATCTCATAGCTCCTATTGGAAAGAACGTATATACTCGAATATCTAAGTTTTGTTACATCACTTAATTATAGCCATGGTAAATCTAAAATTAAACAACGCATATATTTTTTACAAAACATGCGCAAAACCTAACTAAACATTTTCACTGTGACTTTATGTGCTTACAAAAAAAAAAAGTTCAGATATTACAATGGAGGTAATTATATTTTCTATATGATTCAACGTTTCCGTTCTTGAATGTTTTTGCTTAAATCCGTGGGCCTTTTCGGCTTTGACACTATTTGTGACAAATACGAGTCCTGGAAATAGTTTCCATTTCTCACATCCATACTTGTTTTGGACTATTTAATTATTACTATATTTTCCCAAAGGACCCAAACTTTATATGATCATTTTTCGGTGGACTATTTTTTTGAGAAAGATTTTTCTGTTGACTTTAAATGTTATATAGTTTCATTCAAAAAAAAAATTATATAGTCTAATGTCTAAACATTGGATCCTGAACAAGAAGAGTAAGTGTGAGCACCAAATTTTAGCAAGAGGACATGAGAAAGCATTCTTTCAAAATTCTTAGGAATTATGATTGAAGCTCTGCTTTATCTCTAGACATGCGAAATATAGTTATGTGCCCTCTTTAATAATTTTTCATTCAGTTTTCTTGTCAATTTTTTTAATTGATTTTAGCGATTATTTTTTTCTGTGTGGTCTACATTGTAATATCTGATTAACGCCCTTTCAATAGTGGTGATCTATACACAATAAAAATCCTCGAGGGAAATCTTTAGAAAAAACAATTAAACAATCAATAAACTTCACCAAAAGCTAAGGATTCTATCCAAAAAATCTTTATATAAAGATTTTTCTTGATGAATTTTTGCATTATTTACGGATCCCCACGATACGTTGCAGTTCGTAATTCGTTGAAAAAAAATTAAAAAAGAAAAGAAAATATAATTAAAAAACTAATAACACTTTTTCTAAGGACTCCAATGGAGTATCACAATTACGGATGCTCTAATTAATTTCATAAAGGGTTATTGGTAAAATTTTATTTTTATGTTTTAAACAATTTTAAATTACATTATAATTGATTTATTTATTTCTAAACTCAAAAATTGTTCTTGGTTTATGTATTTTTGAAAGCTTGTTATTTTTTTTGTTTTTGGTTGAAGTACTTTTGAATTTCATTCCATTATTGTTATTAACAAATTTTGTGATTATTGATTTATTGATTCTACTAAATTATTCTGTTATTAAATTATAAATATGTTTTTAATTCTACTCATAAATTCAGTTTTACAAAATCATGTATAATCATATGATTTTCTTAAAATTTATATAATATTTTGTTATTTTTAAGCCAGCAATGCCTTTTCGTTTTTTGATAACATTTCGATTTCGTTTCTTCTTAGAGCATCTCCAACCCAACTTCAAATCCTCAAATTTTAAGGTTTTGTGCCATTCCAACCCAACCTCAAATCCTCAAATTTTGAGGTTGTGAATAGTGAAAGCTTCACTATTCACAACCTCAAAACTATTTTTTATTTTCTGTTTGGTCCTTATAATTATTTATTTTCAGATATATATACTAAACTTAATTACAGTAATTTAAGTACACCAAAATAAAACAAACTAAGATGAATATTACAAAACATTAAAATAAAGTTCATACAATAGGAAAATACATTAAATAAACTTCACTTAAAATAAAAATACATTAAACAAATTTAGCATAAATTAAAACAAATTACATAAACACTTAAATATTACATATTTTACAAATGGTAGAATTTATTGGTTAACCAGACCCTGAACCTCCAAGATAATCAAAATACGGCTGATAAATACTTGGATCAAATGAAGGTTGTTGCTGCTCTTGAGCTCTTTTTTGCATGATTCTTGCTTTTTCCAATCGAATATACTCACGTGTATCATCATCGACAGAGTCTAAATTTGTTAATAATATCTTATCATCTCGTTCTCGTTCTTTTAAGGCTATTTTTTTAGCCTGGTTTTGAAGACGTAATTGCTGTAACTCATAGTTTTTACTCCTAGTAGATGCACTTTCTTTTAAGAAACTAATAATTTATTCGTTTGATGAATTCATAGAGTCAGCAGAAGAATTGATACCTTCAACCATTTTTCTCTTCAGTTTTGTTTTTTTGATCCAATAGGGCGTTGTGATGAATTTGATCCACCATCTTCACTGCTTAAGTTGATTGAAAATGAAGACAATCCAGGAGATTGTGATGTTGGAGATCCGACGGTATCGCTTCCAGCAGTGGGAGTTTCTGGAATATTGATGTGCACATTGTCGGTAAACTTTGGAATATCCTTCATCGAGACCCACACATGATCAAATTTAAAACATTTTTTAAGTTTTGGATCTTGTATCAACAAGTGTTTTGCTCCGTTCATCTGCATTGATTTTTTTACATAGAATTATGTTTAGTAAATATTCAAATATCATATATATAAAATAAAACACTTGTTGAATATTAACTTACTATGTCTTGTTCAGACGCTCCACTTGGATGCATATTCTCCACTTGGTGCACACAACTCTTCAAATTTCTAACGGCATAGAGAATAACACTCATCCTACTTTGTAAAGATCTACTACTTCTAATCTCTCAACTCTCAATTTTTTTTTCATTGTAACTTTTTTCTATCTTTCCCCATAATTTTTTCATAGCTTGGTTATTACTAACTATTGGATCCTGTGAAATTTCTAAATACACTAGACATAAAAGCTCATCTTCTTGGTGACTAAATGATGAACCTCTATTTTTTTCCATAGTTTTTTCTAGAAAAGAAAGAATTATTTGAAGTGTGATTTTTTTCCTTATGGGAAGTCTATTATTTATACACAAGAAAAGATGGATAAGAATACAAATATATGGACACAAATATGTTTCACAGATTTCCTTATCTACAATGTTGGATATCTTGGATACATTAATAATATGGGTTCAATCTAACGGTAGATAACAAAAGAGATATGATAAATGGCATAGATGAGACTTACAGATTTTTCCTTATCTAAAATGTTAGATATTTTGGATATGCTGATGATAGAATTTCAATCTAACGATGTATAGCAAGTGAGATGTGATAAATGGTGTAGATGAAATTCATAGATTTCCTTTATCTTGTTTAATAGTAACATTTTTTTCTATATAAACACACATATAGATGTTAGCTGAACATCACAACTTATTTCCTTACAAAAAATGAATTTTAATATTGGTTGGTCCATCTTTTTCTCAAAACTCGTCTTCTTCTTCAGATTCTTCTGAATTTGATGATTTTTGTTGGAAGACATCGAAGCAATAGATAAAGAAGAAAATATTGCTATCAATTTGTTTCTCAACAACAACCGTCTTCTTCACCAAATCACTCAAGAAAATAATCAAGTAAATTTTCGAGGGTCTATTTCTGGTCACGCTTTTGTACACCGTGACAGAGAAAAAGTTCAACAAAATTTGTTCAATGATTATTTCTCGGATAATCCGGTGTACGGTGAAAGAGAGTTCCATCGCCGATTTCGAATGTCGAGAAGGCTTTTTCTTCACATTGTTGATGCTGTCAAACAACATGACAACTACTTCACTCAACGACGTGATGGTTTAGGAAGATTGGGCTTATCAACTTTTCAAAAAGTGACGGCTGCCATTCGGATCTTGGCGTATGGAATGTCTGCTGATGCCACAGGTGAATACATCAAAATAGGAGAGTCTACGGCAATCGAATGCATGAAGCGTTTTTGTCGAGCAATTGTTGAATTTTTTTCGGAATGGTATCTCAGGTCACCAACAACAGAGGATTTTGCTAGGCTTCTCCACATCAGTCAACAACGGGGATTTCCTGGAATGTTGGGTAGTCTTGACTGTATGCATTGGAAGTGGAAGAATTGTCCAACTGCTTGGGCCGGACAATTCGCAGGTCGCAGCGGAGCACCCACAATCATTCTTGAAGCAGTTGCAGATTATGATCTGTGGATATGGCATGCCTACTTTGGCATGCCAGGAAGCAACAACGACATTAACGTTTTGAAGTCATCAAATTTATTTTCAAAGCTTGCTCAAGGTACGGCTCCTCCTGCAAATTACATTATTCAGGGAAAAGAGTATAATATGGGTTATTATTTAGCCGATGGTATTTATCCAAAATGGTCAACTATTGTTCAAACTATAAGTGATCCACAAGGTCCGAAGAAGAAATTGTTTGCAGCAAAACAAGAAGCATGTCGAAAAGATGTTGAGCGTGCATTTGGAGTTTTACAATCTAAATTTGCTATCATAGTAGGATCTGCACGTTACTGAAAAAAAGAAGACTTGCATAATATAATGACAGCATGTATCATAATGCATAACATGATTATCGAGGATGAACGTGATATCAGCGCACCAATCAAAGATGCAAGACCAGCGCCTGAGGTAGCTGTTGAAATAGCAGTAAATGAACATGCCCAATTTCAACAGTTTTTAGCTCGCAATCTACAAATTAAAAATAAAGAGGCTCATTTATCACTTCGGAATGCGTTGATTGAGCATATATGAGAGTATTACAGAAATAATGCTTGAGAATTTGGTATTTTATATGTGATTTTCTAAATTATGTGTATGTGTGTCGTTTTATTATATATGCAATTTATGTCATCTTTTATTGTATAATATTGTAATATTGTGTGCTGAATAATTTATTAAGTGTATTTTTATATGTATTTGTAAAGTTTTATCATTTTTAGTACTTTTGTCAATATTGAGGACTATAAGACAAATTAGCAAAATTTTAAAGTTTATTTTGAGGATTTATGGTTGGAGTAACCTCCCCTCGAATCTTTATTTTGAGGTTTTGCTCCCCTCAAAATGAGGTCTTGGGTTGGAGATGCTCTTAGAAAACATACCCGAAAACATTTTGATTTAACTTATTTTTTCTGGTTGAGGTGAAAAAGGCCTGATGTTATAAATTGCAAGCAGTTCAATTCAGAGACGTCTCTTCATACTCTTCTGACCGTCTCGATTCTCTCAACTTCTCGTGACACAAAAAGGTTTATAGCGTGGGAGATTCGATAGCTAATACAAATGAAATTGACATGTCCAGAAATCTTCGAAACGAGGCTCATACAATGGCTTACAATATTAGTTAATGGGCCGGGCCTTCATATGAGTTTATCACTTCGTATGCTTTGTGCTTAATTAATACACCGACCATTTTGAATCACACTCGACTATACTATTAGAGCATCTCTAATGCATAACTCTATGGGGTCCTTTAAAATATAATTTTTTATTATACAAATATACATTGGAACAAATCTACATTTATAATAAAATTTCTCTATTTAATAAAAACATGTAGAAATAAACATAGAGGTAGATTAGAGATGGTCTTAGAGCTTAATTTATCTTGTTATTATTCTTCTGTTTCATTTCTCTCTATTCCTTGATTTCATTATCTATCTTGCAGCCGACGCATGCTTTAAATCCAGGTCAGGGCTCGTATCCAATAGCCCACTGACTCATCTGGATATTCAATCGTTTGTATTTTTCATATCTATGTTAATTTCATGAAAAAAGTGCAAGTAGGAAACATGAAAGAAAGAAGGAAAGTGAACAAACGCTCAACCTCGACTACTGCTAAACGAATCCACCGGAAAAGCTTGGACCAGATTTTCTTGAAGCACATGAGCTTGTTTCGGTGGAGTAGATTAAGATATGTAATTAGTGTTAGGCACAAATTAACCTAGGAATAATTCTGCTGAGTTAGTGATGAAATAGTAATTAGGTTAATGTTAGACCAGCAAACCGGACTTGGTAATCATCTAACTGTTTCTTTTAATTATATACTCTATTAAAACATATTCTTTTTTTTATCTACCGATACAAGTTGTCACTTAAATTTGAATTCTTTCTAGAATGTTACAAATAAATAAATAATACACATCGTATAGTTGATCGGACCGCATTACATAAATTAAACCAGCACGATTAATATATGTAAATCAATTTTTTTTTAAAAACCGACGGTTTATCAAAATATAGAAATATACTAATTATATGAAACCAATAGATTTCATATCTTAACAGTTCTTTAACAAATATGCAAAACTAATTATAAGAAATCAATAGGTTTTAGAAATAGTAATATACCGTTTAATATCTAGCAGTTCCTTCAAAAAATGGAAACCTAATAATTAAATGAAATTGATATTTTCAGGTGTTTAATATTTTTTAAAAAAAATTCATTATTAATCACTTATTAAAATAAT
>JABAYD010033152.1:0-17216 GCA_014822095.1 Diplotaxis tenuifolia
TCAGCTTAAAAAAAAAAAAAAAAAAAATTAAAAACGCACCATTCGCGAGTTGCCACGTGTCAGTCGGGCCCGCGAACAGTAGAGAAACCGTTTCTGAAAGTTTCTGAATTGAGGATTTTCTGTAAGAGTTTCTCTGGATTTTGGGGGTCCCACGCGCAGAGAAACCCGGCAGAGAAACCCGGATAATGATGCTCTTAGGTCTTGCTTTTCAATATAAAATAAATTGAAATACATACAAAAGTAAACTAGTGGGGGGTGTATAATGACATGGCCTTCTACTATGATGTATACGCTTTATACGACTGCATCTTTTGTTTCTAAAGTGTTAAAACCTCACCAGATAGTTACCATTAGTGTAATGAATACCACAAAGTTTAGGCAAAGAACTAAAAAACAAGTGCAATTGAAAAGGAGGTTCAGGTTTCAAAGGAATGCAAATTCAACAACCCAACTTTATGCAAATCTCTGCAAGAACGCCCTTGTTAATTATATTTGACCCAATCCAAATTCAAGTTTCAGAGGAAGGTTAGTAGAAGTCACAGAAGAGGCATCACCGTGTGACTATTTTTAATATCATTGAGATGGAGATTGAGAGGTTTAAGGAGAGATGGGTGCAAGAAGATGATATATCTATGTGGAAAACATAGAAAGGTTATAAGAAGATGTTTTCCACAAGGGAAACCTGGCTCAGTATTAGGGATAAGTACCCTACTTGTTCATGGTATTCTGCTGTTTGGTTTAAGCATGCAATGCCTAAATATTGCTTCATCATTGGGTTGCAATACGAGGAAAATTGACAACAAGGGATAGAAAGCAAAGTTGGAATATGAATGTTGATACTTCTTGTGTGTTTTGCCAAATACCTCTGGAGACGCTTAGTCATCTATTTTTTGATTTCCTACTCTACGCAAGTATGGGAATCACTCATGAAAGGAGTGCTCAAAGAGAAGTATACTACGAGTTGGGATGCGATAATAAGGCTGGCTACTATGAACTCAAGTTAGAGTAAGATCAAGATGTGCATTGTGAAATATATGTTTCAGTCTACCATTCATATGATTTGGAGGGAACGGAACAAGAGGAGACATGGTGAAGTTTATGTGCCGGCAAGTCTGCTTGTTCAAAGACTTGATAAGAATATGAGAAATAAGTTATACTGTGATTAGGAGGAGGTGTGATAAGGAGTACGAAGGTGGAATGGTTGCTTGGTTTGATACGAGATAGCTTTTGGTGAAGTTGGTAAGGTGTCCCAGTAGGAGTGAGTGTTGGTACCCAGTAACAGTGAGAGCTGAGTATGGAGTTTAGAAAGGGAAAAGAGACCAGTAGGAGTGAGAGCTGGGTGTCTAGTAGGAATAAGAACTAGACATATTTTGAGTAGAGAGAGAGTTGGTTTGGAGGTTTTTGAGATTGAGAAAAGGTTCTCTATTAGGTTTTTTATTCAACTTTTGTATAGAAAATCTTAGAGAAAGACAACATTTGTTACAAGGTTTTTTTTTAATTAAGTTTAACATTTCATTCGAAAAAAAATGGTGAGGATTCGGTGAGATTTCTCTCCCAGCCATGATTTTCGAGGTAAGACAACGGGTGGTAACCGGCGGGTAATAGATGAAGGTCTTTTGATAGTGACTACTCACTTGTTTGCCAAGTTAGGATAGTTTCCTTTGGACCCTTTCCAAACCCTTTTCGGAAGCCCTATTCTTTTACCTGAAATAGCATCCTCCAAGCTCTTTCCCCCCAAAATCACCTTCAAACCTCAGATCTATGCAGCTTCTCATCTGGTTTTCGAAGTTTGTTTGAGTTAAGTTCACACTGATCTCAAGCTCCCCTACTCCCCACCTCGCTTTTTCACTCAAGTACCCCAAATCCTTCCTTTGTTAAATCTCCTGGAACCTTCTCCTATAGAACTTTGGCTAGGAGTCGACGTGAAACTCCTCCAGCTAAGACTTCTATACCTTCCTCTGAAGCTATGGCTCCACGGTTCACTGAAGAGGAGAAAGGGAAGAAACAAATGAAAGAAGGAATTAGAGATAGAATCAAACGAATCAAGGCACCACAACTAGACAACACAGATCTTATCAAAGACAACGCTCTCACCCTAATAGGAAGACTTACAAACCCTCAAGAGCAAAAGATCTGGGTACTCATCCCAGCTCTACCACACAAATGGAGACTACAAGGCAGAGTGGTGGGTTCAGATCTAGGAAATAATTGCTTCCAGTTCCGCTTTGAGAGAGAAGACGACCTCATAAGGGTTCTAGAGAACAAACCTTACCACTTTGCCTACTGGATGGTCATTCTCCAGAGATGGGAACCAATAATCTATGCCTCCTTCCCATCTATAATTCCTTTCTGGATCATAATCAAAGGAATTCCCCTCCACTGGCATGACAAGATGGTCCGTAAAGTGGGTCAAGAGCTAGGCTCCCTGGATGACTACGAACTAACAAAAACGACTGTAAAAGTCAGAGTCTTTATTGATGGTTTAAAATCGTTAGTTAAAGAATCAATTCTTGAGTTTGACTCGGGTGAGGAGAGCTTACTTACTTTCGAGTATGAAAGACTAGAACAACACTGCTTCTACTGCAACTCACTATTCCATCAGGAGAAACACTGCCCAGAGAAGCTTGGGAAAGAAGCAACACAAGAAGCGTTCTTGAGAACGAGTCCCAAAGAAGACAAATCCAGAGATGTGGAAAGCACTAGACCTTCCCAAGGTGGGGTCTCGAGAACAAACTCAAGATATGACATGTCAACAAGTTTTTACTCACGAAGAACACCCTCTGAAGAGCCCCGTGAGCAGAAGAAAAGTGTAGCTACAGCTCCAACAAGTCAACCCTTCAAGGACAGAGTTGACAGATACGGTAACCATTTTGGTGACAGAGTGGGGACTAAGCAAACTCGCAACCCACCACCAAAGGAACTACTTAACCTGGGAGGCAATCAAAGGCAGAGCAAAAAAGAAACGTCAGATGAAAGAAAAGCTCATGTGTATGGTTCTCCACCCTATACTATAAATAGAGATCTTACTAAAATGCCTTCCCACAGAGGTCGAGATCTCTTTCCCAGAAGAAGCGAGGGTCAATGGAGGCCCAAACGTGTATTGGAACCAACTGTACCTGCTGAGCATGAGAAGAAACTAGGGAATGGTTTACCAGAGGGTGAGAATCAACCTTTACAGAATGATACTAATCTGATTGGCACCCTCCTGATATCTAAAGAAGCAGTGATGGAAGAACTACATGAAGTAACAAGAAGATACCTGAACCATCGGGACCCTGTTAAGGTTGGAGCTAGAAGACAGAGAGTCCTGCAATCTGATGCAACCACCCTCATGGAGGATACTGCAACAACCATTTTAGCTTCTACACCATATACTGCTCACGTAAGAATGGCCCCCCACACTCAGGAGAGCAACCCTGTAACACCTCCACCTCCGCAAATTGATCCTTTCCAAGCTAATCTGCTCACTCACAGACATAACATTCATGAAGTTCAGAACAGAGAGGAAGAAGATGTGGGTTTGGACCCGGATGTGAATGAAGAAGAACCCATGGAGGATCGAATTAATGAGGAAGAAGAAGTCAGCTCTGTACGTATTTGGTCGGTGATAGCCAGTCCTCATGAAGTAAGGACTGAGCAACCATCAAATTCTCAAATTTAGTTAGCGAGTAATGAAGAATCTGAAACTTTGTTGGAGTTTCAGAACAAAACTAAAAGAAGAGTAAGAAGAACAGTGAGAAGAACCCCTACTAGATCTAGTCCAAACGTTCTAAGGGGTACAAGCTCTAAGAAGAGGAAATTATCTTAAATCCAAAACTCACCTAAAGGAGCATCCACAACGGTTAGAACAACATCAAGAGCACATAAGCTGGCTAAAGGGACATCTGATGTTGCTGGTCCATCCAATGCACACGTTAACCCTCCAATTCAGCTCATCCCTGCAATGACCAAGAAAAAACAGGATTTTCGGTCACTTCAGCATCCAGGTCCTTAGGCATATTTAGCTGGAACTGATGTGGTTGGGGAATCCCATAGCAGTCCAGCGCTTGCAGGAAATCCAGAAAAAGAACTTATCGGATATAGTCTTTCTGATGGAAACCAAAAACACCACGGAAATGGTGATGAAGGAGCTACACTGGTTACAGTGCAACAATAACTTTGCTGTCATTCCCCATAGTCCTGGCGGAGGAGGCCTCTTCCTAGCCTGGAAAAAAAGACATTCTGCTCAATATTAACTCATCATCTGACAATTTCATAGACACTACATTAGAGTACAAAGGCATCAAGTTCCACACTACCTTTGTTTATGGCGAACCCGACAGTTTAAAGAGGCAACAAGTCTGGGACACTATCTCAGCTCTACATCCAGCAACATGAGGCCCTTGGTTTCTAACTGGGGACTTCAATGAGATTATTGACAATAGTGAGAAATGTGGTGGACCAGACATAGCTGAAGGGACTTTCAGTAGCTTCAGAACTTTCCTATCTCAAAATGACCTTTTCGACTTGAAGCATTCGGGAAGCTACTTATCTTGGAGGGGTAAGAGACACACCCACCTGGTTTTGTGTAGACTGGATAGAGCTCTGAGCAACAGTGACTGGGCCGACCTCTTACCGGCATGTAGAAGCCAATATCTCAAATTTGAGGGCTCATATCACATGCCCCTGCTTTCCTTTCTCGACACGTCAAAGAGAAAAAGAGTTAAGATTTTCAGATTTGACAGACGTCTAAATGAAAATCTGGAAATAAAAGAGTTGGTTTCATTAATCTGGAACAGAGATACAAACCTGAAAGTGGAAAAGAGGCTTTCTTTATGTCGACAGGCAATAATCAACTTGACACAGCACTCTCTGATCTTGTCCCCAATGAGCCTTTGATCTAGGAACTGAACAAGAAACTTCTCCAACTCTGCAAGCTAGAGGAAAATTTCTAGAAACAAAGAAGCAAACAGCTGTGGTTAAGTTTGGAAGATGCAAACACAGGATATTTTCATGCTGTGACGAAAGGAAGAAAAACAAGAAACAGATTCTCTGTGATTGAAGATAGTGATGGCTTACCTTTCTATGAGGAAGAGCAAATATCCAAAGTCATCTTCTCTTTTTATGCAGACCTCTTCACATCCTCTGGGTACTATGGAAATCATACGGTTTTGGAAGCCCTGAAACCATGTATTACCAGAGAATAGAATGAGAGGCTTATCATAATCCCACATGCAGATGAGATCAAAGAAGCTACCTTCTCTATTCATGCAGACAAGGCACCGGGACCGGATGGCTTCTCTGCCAGTTTTTCCACTCAAACTGGGATGTGGCTGGACCGACAGTGATTAAGAAGATCCAATCTTTCTTCATCTCAGGGATCCTCGCACCAACAATAAATAAAACTCATGTTAGACTCATTCCAAAGACGCTGGGAGCCAAAACTGTCGAAAAGTATAGACCCATAGCTCTGTGCAACATCTATTACAAAATCATCTCAAAGCTTATTTCTATCAGATTGAAAACAGTCCTCGGAGCTATCATTTCAGAGAATCAATCTACCTTTGTCCCAGGGAGGGCAATAGCAGATAATGTCTTTATTACACATGAAGTACTACATTTTCTAAAGACGTCTAAAGCAGAAATCAGATGTACAATCACTACAAGAAAACATGTTTTTATAGCGGACGAATAACGCTATATAACGATACGATAGCGGTTTCTTAAGCGTTGTATCATCGCCCGTCATAATAGGTCAAGGGCATTAAATAGCGGTATTTCGTTGTGCTATCTTTTCTTCTGCTACGATAGCGTTTTTCTATCTGCAATAAAATATTCTTTAATAGCGTATAATTATCATTATTATTTTTACTATAAAAAATAAAAAATAAAAAAAATATTAAAAATTAGAAACATAATTAAAATGTAAACTCATTTATATATTTAATTTTTTATTCAATAAAATAATTTATAATTAAACTGGTTTACAAAAAAAAATGATTTGCAAATTAAAGTGTTAAAAACCAAATAAATCAAAAACCTAAACAAAGCTTAAACCTAATTACTATCTAAACCTATTCCCAGCCGCCGTCTTCTTGTCTTCTTCATATTCTGACCATCCAGCCATGGTTCTTCGTCTCCTTCGTCCATGGGATTCAGGCGTCGGTGAAGATAAGACATGCTCCCTCCCAAGACGTCCCTGACTTGTTGGATTCCTTTCTCTAGAAAATAATCAAAACACAGAAACAATTGGAGCTTATACTCTCAGATCTGGAGTAAAATATGCATGAAGAACAAGGGTTACCGCAAGAGAGAAGAGGTGACTGAGAGACATGGAGAAGGGACTGCGGTGGGAGGAGGTGTGATTGCCGGTTGGATTCGCGGTGAACCTTCACGGATCTGGGATATGCTCTGCGCGAGGAACCTTGTTACAGTGAGAGAAGTCCCATGATGCAGGTCGCCGTGAATGGAACCCAGATTCTTCAATGGTGGTCGACAACCACCAGCTTCTCTTTCATGGATTCATGGTCACGCTTTAGTTGCAGGAGAAGAAGAAAGAAAGAGACGAAGAGACTGCAAAAATAAAGTACAAAGAGAAGAAGTGCGTGAATGAAATTATTAGTGAGAAAGAGAGAGATTTATTTGTGGTCTTTGGATTATTTTCATCAATGGTTACAAATTATGATCCTTGAGAAAGCACAATCAACCTATGAGAAAGAAGGTCGAAGATATGCAAAAGAATAGTTTTGACCCTTGGATTAAAATAGATCAATGGTCACGAGAAAAAAACATAATATATTTGTTTTTACATTTCTTTAAAATTGTTTTATAAATTGTATTAATTTAAAAATTAGATATTATAATATAACATTTGAAATATAAGTTTTGATTAGAATTATATGATTAAGTGATTTTAAATAACTCCATCAGAAAGCTTGTATAATTAGTTTGTGTAAAAGGTTATGTTTGTGATTTAGGGTTTGGATTTTTGAGAGTTTAATAGTTTGAATTTTTAGTTAAAGATTTGTGATTTAGATGTAGATTTGAAATTTGTTACATTGTTAAAACTTAGATTTAAAGTTTATATTTAGTGGATGTATGTATGGTTTATATATGTTTGATATATATTAGAGTTTAGGGTATAGAGTTTGATTGAGGAATTAAGGTTTGTGGGGTTTGGAAGTTATAAACTAAAATTAAAAGGAATAAATTTGAAATTTAAATTTAAGATTTGAACTTAAATTAAGACAATACTAGATTTTTAAAGTTTATTTTAGAGTTTAAGGTTTAAAAGTTCGTTTAGGGTTTAGAGATTTAAAATCCAAACATAGGGTTTTAATTAGTTTTGCTATTAAATCTTAAGTTTTCATAGCGTTTCTAAATATACGCTATTAAATCCTAAGTTTTCATAGCGTTTCTAAATATACCAATCTATTATAGCGTTTCTGAAAATACAAACGCTATCTTAAAAACACGGGTATATCAATCATAGCACAATCGTAAAAACGCTATTCTCATCTGCTATTAAAACACAATTTTCTTGTAGTGAATGACGGTAAAGACAGATATGTCTAAGGCATATGATAGAATCGAATGGGGTTTTATTTCAGACGTGTTGCAACAGTTAGGGTTTCATGAGATTTGGACCAACTGGATAATGCAATGTGTAACTACAGTCTCCTACTCCTACTTGGTAAATGAGTCAGCGTATGGAAATGTCAAACCTTTTCGCCGTATCAAACAGGGCGACCCGCTTTCTCCTTACATCTTCATCCTATGCAGCGAGGTGCTCTCGGGCCTATGCAGGAGGCAGGGAGAAAGGGTCTTCTGCAAGGCATTAGAGTCGCCAGGAGGTGTCCAAGAATAAATCATCTGCTTTTTGCAGATGATACCATGTTCTTCTGTCTGGCATTGTCTACAAGCTGTGACACTCTCTTACAGATTCTCCGCGACTACGGAAAAGCCTCTGGACAAATGATCAATAAGAGCAAGTCATCTATCACCTTCTCAAGCAAGACTCCGCCTGAAATGAATGATATTGCGAAATCAAAACTGTGAATTATAAAAGAAGGAGGTTTGGGAAAATATCTTGGTCTCCCAGAACATTTTGGCAGAAAGAAAAAAAGATTTGCTTACCTCTATAGTTGATCGGATCAAACAAAAGGCAGTAAGCTAGGACACTAAGAGACTATCCAAAGCCGCGAAACTTACGATGCTCAAGGTTGTGCTAAGTGTCATTCCTACTTATTCTATGTCATGCTTCCAACTACCTGTCAGCATGTGCAAGAGAATACAGTCAGTATTAACAAGGTTTTGGTGGGATGATGTGGATGGAAAGAAGAAAATCTGTTGGGTTGCATGGGATCAACTAACTAAACCCAAGGCTCTAGGAGGTTTGGGTCTAAGAGATATACAGATTTTTAATCAGGCGCTTCTTGCAAAGCTAGCATGGCGTATACTCACAGCCCCCGAAAGCTTGTTCTCTAAGATTTTGGTGGGAAAGTACTGTCAAGGAAAAAGCTTTCTAGAGGTTAAACCACAACAAAATTGTTCACATGGGTGGAGAAGCATTTTACATGGGAGAGACCTCCTAAGAGATAGTCTAGGCAAGTCGATAGGGAATGGACAAAACACCCGAGTGTGGAAGGATTCTTGGATATCGGTGGATGTTTTCCTAAAGCCCTTTGGTCCGGTGAAGGAAGAGGCACTATATTAACGGTAGCAGATCTACTAACATCTAAATTGAAATGGAACAAAACAAGAATTGATGAGCTGTTACCTGAGTTCTCTACCCAAATACAAGAAATCCAACCAAGCATCAAAGGAGTTGAAGACTCCTTCTTATGGCATCCAACAACGTCTGGTATTTACTCAACTAAGTCTGGGTACTTTGCAGCACATGAGCCCCTGGAAAAGACATTAGTACTCAGATCATAAGGAGAATTTAGTTGGATCAGAGATATTTGGTCTGGCAAATTCTCACCAAAGATGAAAACTTTTCTAAGGTCCATAATACAAAAGGCTATACCTTTAAGTTCAAACCTTCGAATTAGAGGAATCCTATCAGCGCCTGCGTGTCTGAGATGCCAAGAAGTGGAGACAAAAATGCATTGTTTCTTCACTTGCCCTTACGCGAAACAAGTTTGGGATCTAATCCCCCTACATAGAGCAGTTCACCTAGCTGCAGATACAAAGTTTACAGAAGTAATGGTTACTTTCAGGAAATCAATTTCTCTTCCCCCTTCAGGTATCATTCTCAACATCTTACCATGGATCTTGTGGGCAATCTGGACAACAAGAAATACGTTTATCTTTGAGGGACGCTTTCTCAAACCTGAGAATACAACACTTAAAGGAATCAAGCTTGCAAAAGAGTGGTCAGATTCACAAGCATTGCCAGAGAACAATAGGGCCTTACCACTCTCTCAACAAGGCAGGAAACGACAAGTCACAAGGAAATACCCAGATAACAACCGTTTAACTTGTAAAACGGATGCAGCATGGAACAAAGGCACTTCACAAGCGGGTCTGGGCTGGGTTTTCTCGGGACCAGATCTTGAAAATCCAATCAATAGATCAACGGTCGAAGGATCAATTCGATCTCCTCTCATCGCAGAAGCCTGTGCAATCCGCTCAGCCCTCTGTATGGCGGTTACCCTGGAGTTCAGATCTCTAGAGATTTTCTCCGACAATCTAACACTCGTCAGAGCAATCTCCGGTGAATCTCAGTCCAAGGAAATCATCGGCATAGTGAAAGACATCCGATCGATATCTTCTGAGTTTGCATCTATCTCGTTTTTTTCATTTTCCCCGTTCTGAAAACACTTTGGCCGATAGGCTTGCTAAAAGGGCTCTCCAAGCCTCTCTTATGTTGTTGTAATTTGAACATCTGAGGTGAGCCGAAAAGCCCATTTCCTTTTCCCTTTGATTTAATCAAGCATTTCAGTGACAAAAAAAAAAATTTCGAAAAAAATATTAACCACACAAGCACGTTGAGTTGTAAGACGGATTTGGATTTGAAACTTATCGCTTGTGTGGTAAGGCGATATAGGTATCTAATGTTCGTTGTGAACAACCGGATGTGCTTAACGCCGATGAACATGCCCCAGAAGATTTATCGATTGGATTTACGGCGAACGAAATTGTTCTCAAGAGCATAAAAGATGCTAAGGAGTGGGCTCAGGCTCAAACTAATTCTGAGGTGATAATACCTGGTTTGAGTTCTGGACACACACGCCATCAACGGTCTGTCCAACCCCCACCATCATTCCCCGAAGGTACCCTGGTGGTTAATGTTGATGCATCTTGGGACGCAAGGATCGGGATGTGTGGTGTTGGTGGTGTCTATTCTGGCGAGGTTCCGATATATCCCCCGAGGATTTCAGAAACCTGTAGTCATGTCTCGTCGGCTCTCATGGCTGAGGCCATAGCTGTTCATCGCGATGTCCGTTCAAACGTCCGATCCCTGGCGGTTCTCTCCAACTCTCAATCCCTCGTCAAGCTCTTGAAGACGGGAGAGATTCAACCTGAACTGTTCGGTATCATGTTTGGTATCTATCACTTTGTTCCTCTCTACGATGTAATTTCCTTTTATTTTATCTCTCGTTGTTTTAACTCTGAGGCGAATTTAGTGGCAAAATTCGTCCTTGCCGAAGCTGTATTGAACTCCACTTTGGGAGACTAGAGTAATGATTTAATGAAAACTTTGTTTGACTAAAAAAAAAATTTATTTTTTATCTTTAAATAAATCGTACCCAGAACTATAACGAAGTAAAAACTAACATATTTAATTTAAACCTTTTATAGCTTTAAGTCAGATGAAATACCTATACACATAAAAATAAAAAATAAAAATTTAATTAAATTGTATCAAATTCTAAAATAAAAAAATAAATTTTTAATTTTATAAACTGAAATTTAAAAAACCTACAACGAAAAATATACTTGCGTATTATTTTTTTCGTTGTCAACATACTAGTGCATTCTTAACCATGATAATAAGACAAATGTCCAAATAAATCATAATAATCGCCACCCATCATATATGTTTACTTGTTTACGTAGAAGCTATGTTGGAAAACCCCCGGTTTAATGTGGTTAACCAATTAACTAAACCGTCTCATATACACATTGGATAAGAGATAGAGGGGGCACCACACACTTCCACAGAAACCTCATGAAGTGATATAAAACATTATCCTAATTTAAAAGTCTCAACTCTTTTTTTGTTCGTTTGATATGTTGTTTTAAGAGAGCAAGACTATGGGAAGTGTACAGTTGAATGGTTCAGGCTTAGTAGCTTCTCTAACTCCAAGTCATATCTTTAGCCCCAAAACAAAACTTCGTAACCCCAAGTCGTCCTTCTTACGCTCAAAACACCATGCCACTAGAGCCAACACAATCCGCGCCATAAGCACCGCACCAGCGAGCCAGCCTCCAGCCGCAGAGGAGCCCAATGACGAACCTCCTGCTGTCGATTTTGCGTTCGTTCATGTAAGTAGTGATCTTCACTTATGACGAACTATTTATAATAATATTATTATTAGTTATATGTGTCGTTTAAAGATGTTATGAGGTTGATCTTGAATGGATGGTTAACTTATAGTAGAAAGTTAATTTATAGTAGTGATCTTCACTTATGACGAACTATTTATAATAATATTGTTATTAGTTATGTGGTGTTAAAGATGTTATGAGGTTGATCTTGAATGGATGGTTAATTTATAGTAGAAATTTAAGTAATTGTGCTACTATAATTTAATTTTCAGTCGGTGTTGTTACCGGACGGTACACCGGACGTGCATTGGAGAAGAGCGTGCGGTGGACAGAAACTTAGAGACATAATGTTGGATTCTAACATCGAACTCTATGGTCCTTACGTATGATTCTTTTTATTTCCCTCGACTTGTTTTTTTTTCTCTTAATAAAAAGAATCCGAAGTATCAGTTACATGTCATTAACTTCGCAGAGTAAGCCCTTGTCAAACTGCGCAGGAGTAGGAACCTGCGCTACTTGTATGGTCGAGGTATACATAACTTATAGTTGTAAACTTTAATAAATAATTAATAAGCTTATACAAAATTTTGGTTTCTTCATTAACTTAAATTCAAGGGATTGGTTTATCAGAAAACTTAGTTTATTTCTTGATCATGGGACAATGATGGATGTTCATTGCAGATTGTAAATGGAAAGGAGCTTCTCAATCCACGAACTGACATTGAAAAGGAGAAACTCAAAAGGGTATATATTCTTACTATTAATAATCTTGTATCATTTGGTCACAGACTCACAATATTAAATAAAAAGTATTTTTTTCACAGAAACCAAAAAATTGGAGATTAGCTTGTCAAACCAACGTAGGAAATCCAGACTCAACTGGACTGGTAATATTTTATAACCTCTTTCATTCTCTACTCTGTTATATAGTCGATTAATTAGTAATGTACAATCTTGCTACACATGTGACTAATTTATATTTAACTACCTATTGAATAGGTTGTTATACAACAATTGCCAGAGTGGAAAGCTCATGAATGGAATATCCCTAAGAATTTACCTATTGATGATCCCGAAACTTCTATGTGAAATAATCCATTTGTTATTGTCTATATCATGTAACTATAACGATCAAGTTTTTTAATCTATACCAATATTTAACCCTACAAGTATAGAAACAGCTAATTAATGATTAACCAACAAACTAGTGTTAGAAAAACAGATCATTAGTTAATAACCAAACAGGCTTTCATTAAATGATTTTGATACAACGAAACCGAACCAAACACCAAACAAAGCAACATATCGAGAGACAAAGACATCAAACAAGAATCATTACATTTTCTGCTTAGAATTCAGAGGCAAGAGGAACATGTTCTGAAGAAGGCATGAAGACATTTCCGTAGACAAGTCCAGCGAGTCCACCACCGATGAGTGGTCCCACCCAGTAAACCCAGTGACCGGAGAAGTCCCCAGCTGCAACAGCTGGTCCAAAGGAACGTGCTGGGTTCATGGATCCACCGGAGAATGGACCAGCGGCGAGGATGTTGGCACCAACGATGAGACCAATGGCGAGAGGAGCGATGGTTCCGAGAGAACCTTTCTTGGGATCAGCGGCTGTGGCGTAGACGGTGTAGACCAAAGCGAAGGTGATGATGATCTCCATCACTACTCCTTCAATGGCTCCTACTCCAGCTGCAACGCTGTGTGTTGGAACCGCCTGCGTTGTCACATAGTTTAAGAGTTTGTGTCATTAGTTTATAATAATTAAACAGGCTCAAGAATTATATATTAGTGGAAAGAAACTAAAACCCCTCAAATTATGTTCATATAAATTAGACAAAAAATACTTAACAATATATTATAACTTCAACTTTTAAACAAATCATGTGTAATAATGTATATAAATGGACAAAAAACAATTGAGAAAATTCTTTTATTTTCCTCAAACTTGCAAACTTTTGTCTTATGTTGTTTCCCTAGCTAATAATCTATTTAGATTAATTTATTTTGTTGACTTGGAAACCTACAAATACACAATTGTTTTTTATTACCTAATTAAAGGTTTATAAAATCACAAGTAGAGATATAAATTAATGTGAACGTTTTGTTTTGTTTTTGTAGGCTTTTACTAGTGAAAACAATACAAACTGTGATTTTATAATATACTAATAAGGACGTTGTGATCAAGAGGACATACCAAGCCACCGGTGACGAACTTAAGAAGGAAGCAAGCGGCGGTGGAGCCAAGAAGCTGAGCAATCCAGTAGAAAACTCCGGTGATGAGTGTGATTTGACCACCGACAGCAAGGCCAAAAGTGACGGCTGGGTTCACATGGCCGCCGGAGATGTTGGCTCCGATTGCAACCGCCACGAAGAGGGCGAAACCATGGCACACAGCGATGGCGACAAGTCCCGGTGTATCAAGAGCCGCATCCGACGTCAACTTCGCTATATATGTACACAAATGTAACACATTCATTAAGTATAATGGACCCATTGTTACAGATTATGAAATATTATTTAGTTACGAACCGTAAGCAATGGCTGAGCCAACACCAGCGAACACAAATAGCAAAGTGGAGATGAACTCAGCGAGGTAAGCTCTTAGAGAAGCCAAGCTGAAAGAATCATCAAATGAACCAAAGGCAACTCCTGCCATTGTTTAAGATGAAGAATGAAGAAGACGTTGAAGTGTTTTTTTTTGCTTAATGAAGAGGATGATAAGACCTTTTGGATGCCATTATCTATTTATATAGGAGTCTCGTCATATATTCATACACAATATATATTTTAAAACCAATCTTTTTAGTTATGAGTTTATTTTTTTGGTGGGTTGGACACACATTAGTAAATGATTTCATGTGTATTTCCATTTCTCTATAGCTGGTCGACTTGGTGATAGGAAGTTGTTTAAAAGACTAAAATATTGAAATTTACTTGGAACACTCTAGAAAAGCAATTTAGCAACCAAAAAACACTCTAGAAAAGCAAGAATTGAATATATATATAGTAATGCATTTTACCGTATGTAAGCATACTATCATTTATGAAATATGTGTGGTTATAGTATGACAAAATAAGTGGATATCTCTATCTAACCTACAGAGTAACACAAGTACGACAAAATAAGTGAATATTCAAGATAAAACGATTGTAAAGAAATCAATAAAATCATGATTTTCTAATGATTATTGGTTCATTAACTTACAAAAACTACGTTTTGATTTTCAAAATACCACCAAAATCTAAAAATTCAAAAATACTTCAAATTTTTAATTTATAAAAGAATTAAATTTACCAAGGGTATTTAAATCAGTTAGCAACTCTTTTATTAGTTTCAAACACTGTTCTTAGATATAAAGTTTGTGTATTTTGCGAATCTTTCAAATATGTGATATTTTTGAATAATAAAATTCATCTATGACAAAAAAAAATCATCTTTATATTTTCTAATGAGCTTTGAGCTATATATCAGGTTTATATAAAACAAATGGCTTGGTAGCATTTTATATAGAGCGGCTGCATGTCTCAAAAATTAGTCAACTATTTGGATCAAGTTTTTTCGTATTAGTAACATTGGCCGGTTTTAAAGTAGTGGCCGGTTTAAAGTGATTGAAATAAGGGTGGTGGTGGACCAAAAAAGACAGAGGAGCTTCAAAATTCAAAAAAGGATAGAACATAAAGATGAGATTAGACTAGCGTGACAAGAAAACAAATGGATACGAACAAAAAATAAGGAGGGACAAGTGTGAGCTGTAATCAATGTGTATGGGTGACAGACCGGCCAAAATATGAGGTGGTTGCATGTGACATGATATTTTTTTCCTAGTGAAATGATCAGATTTTGAAGATGTGACTCGTTTATGATTATATTCCATTTCACAATGTTTTATTGGGGCCATCTACTATTTATTTACTTACCCCTGCTATGAACTTTCCCAATCATACATACCATTATTCACTTTGTACATTCGTACTCTTACTGAAACCAAATGCTACATAGATATATTTGTCGTCTGACAATCAACAAACTTCAAACATTATTTTTGCATTAAACTCCCCATTTATTAAATTAAACCAAATAGATTAGTTTGAGGGGGTAACCATGGAAAAATCTTAGTATTTACATGGAAGAAATATAAAATTGCGTGCGAATTATTTTGACAAGAGATCTGTCTGATTATTTCAAAACATCAAATAAACAATTTGTAGCAAATTTAACATTCATTTATGTAAGTTTACACAATTTAGTAAGAATATGATAAATGTAAATATTTTGGTAATAAAGTACAAAAGGTTGTTTAATTCTGTTAGATTATACGTTAGAGATGTATTATCCACTTTAAACTTCCGTATAATTAATAAAGTTTTCAGTTTTTTTTTTCAAACCCTATCAAAAATTTTATGTTATGTTGAGAGGGGAAATATATGTGTTGTTGTTCTACGTCTATATACACTTTTCTTAAACTCTTATGGCTCTTACTAATTCAAGAAACCAATACATCAGTGATTACAAGGTACATTACTGCCACCTTACCAAATACGCCAAGAGTAGTTTAGATGGGATAATTATTCTCCTAATTAACTATATCTGTACATGAGCTTAGTTAGTTGAATGATAATTGATAACACGTTGTTAACTTATCTATAACTATATAATACTATATAACCAACGAAGGTTTTGTGATTGGTTGTAGGCCGGTGGAATAAAACGAAGCTTAAGAGTTTAATAAGCTTTATATTCGTTGTCTTGCTTCCATGCCCAAGAATCTTTCCAGTTTTAGATCTGTTGACTTGATTATTAGCTCATTACTAATGAATAGCATCTAATAAAGATGCACTTAACCTTATAAGCAACCATGTTTTCGACGAACATGTTCAATACATGTATTTATTTATTAAGAACCCTTCAACTCGATCATTAGCTGATTACTAATCAACAGCTTTTTTAAAGTACAAGAGGGCTGCATTAAAAAGAAAGGTATAATGCAAGATGACCGGTACAACTATACAATTTGATTCACTTCTTGAAATTGTAAGAGTATGATCATACCATGCAACAGACAACAACATACTAATTTATCAAGTCTTAAAGAACAAATAGCAGAAACATAGGGACGCACAACCACAAAACGCAGTGAGAGATAGCTTCTTGGATCAGAGACTCTCCACAGTGTCCGCCTACTACGGTTTTACTCATCACTACTAACCCGTAACTTCAAGGATTTAATGTATATGTACTTTAAAAGTTTACTGTTATGATACTGAAAATATTGTCATGTCTACTGATTCCTTGCGATAACAAGATTTGATGATACAAAGAAAATTAACAGAAGAGAAAATACTAATCAATAAAGATATAAAACTTATTTTTATTCAAGTATAGCAAACCATATTATATATGATGTGTAAATCGCAACATAATGTCACGAGCCACAATTACCAATTGCTATGATTAGTTGGATACATACACACACACATTTATTACATATTTGACAGTACCACTGATCAGAGTCTTGACCAAGAATCTGTGGAGTGGATATTGATCCTTTTCAAGTGTCACTTAAGGTGGAAAAGGTAGTGAACCACAGCAATGGAAGTAGCCTTCCGCGTCATACCAAGACCGTTTTGAGATCTGAGCTTCTCTGATTAGGTATTCACCCCAATCTGTTTCCCCAAATTCTTTGTGTATCTCTCGTGCATCAAATGTATTCGATTTCGTCTCATCCCATCTGTAG
>JABAYD010033174.1:0-13377 GCA_014822095.1 Diplotaxis tenuifolia
CTTATGATGATAATGACAACAATAATACTAAGGATAAATATATGTCAATCTAAGATTTATCCTAACAAAAA
This sequence comes from Diplotaxis tenuifolia, assembly GCA_014822095.1. Taxonomy (NCBI): domain Eukaryota; kingdom Viridiplantae; phylum Streptophyta; class Magnoliopsida; order Brassicales; family Brassicaceae; genus Diplotaxis; species Diplotaxis tenuifolia. The sequence continues at coordinate 72 of JABAYD010033174.1, forward strand.
CTACACCATTACTTAAGTTTTTTGAAAAAAAACTTTGGTATATATAAATTACTAAATTTTCCAATCTCAATATTTATCATCATAATTTCTTTTAGTTTCAAAGTAACAGTTTTAACAAAATTAAAGTGTTTTAAAAAAATCTTTAAAGTATCTACACAATATATTTTAGATATATTTTAATTTTATTTTAGTTTTGGAGAAAAAAACCTCTGAGTCGTCTTGTTCTTCTTCTCCGTGTCCTCCATTTCTGAAAACTCATGCAAGTTGCAACTTTGGAACTTGATGTTTTTGTGTTCCAAACGTTTGCCTTCAAATTGGTTTTGGTAACTGACTAACTGTTTTACTTTTTTTTTTTTTGAAAAAAACTGTTTTAGTTTTTATTTTGCAATAAGGTTGATTATTTTCACAACATTATGTTTACATTTTCCATTTGAGACTTTATAAATGATTTGGTTCTGTTTATTTTTAGAGGCCTCCAGTGAATCCTCTCTACCTTAGGCTAGTCACTTCGGTATGATTTGTCTTCATCTTTTTCATTCTGTATTTTGAGTTTTAGTTGATATATCTAATCTATTAAAATAGAGTCTTATTTTTTATCTACCTATAAATAGTTTAGGTTAGTCCATTTAATTTATGTAATTTTAAATATTTTGTATATAACAAATTTAGTTATTATTAAATATACATAATTTTAATATATTATTTAAATATTTTCAAATAAAATATCGAAATATATTGCCAAATATCTTTCCTACTATGGCATTTCACAAAAAAAATAATATTCTTTTATTTAAAATATAGATATTTATTATTTTAATATTTATTTTAAATGATAGAACTTTTGTAATTATTTTAAAATTTATTATAAATAAATATTAATTTATTTTAATTTATAAAATAAAAAATACCATTTCTATAATATTTATATATACATAATTCATATTCAAATATTTATACTTGTGATTAATTTGAACACTCAGATCAATTTTTGAGTTTTCCGAATTTTTGTCTTTTTGGCTTACCGTTCAAGTTTGGCTAATAATATTTCAAGTTAAGAGACTCAATTTCTTACATCTTGAACTAGGTACGGATCAAGTTGTTAGTTTGGGTTCAATTCAAGACTTTAGAATACAGATTTTTTACTCAAACCTATATTCAGTACAGAAAAAATACGATTATATAAAATTTTCATAAAAAAAGATATGAAAGCGCGGATTAAAATCCAGTTATTATTTAAGTAATGTTTAATTACTTCTCACTCAGTGTCTAGTGACTCAGTAGTACAATGTCTTAGTGACTACAACGCTATCGCTAGTCTATACAAAACCGTAAAAATGTAGACTACAACAAGAGTTTTAGATATGATGCAGTTTCCTCCACAAGACACTTCTTGTTTCCTCCCAAACAATTATAACAATACAACATATTACTTTCAATTATATTTTAATAATTGAGGTAAATAACATATTTATCTCAACAAAGAAATTTATCTTAAACATAAATAATTATAATATTATTATTGTTATTATTTTCGAATTTATATTTTAATTATTGAAATATCTCATCTGGATAAATCTGTCAATTCACATTGAATAAGGGGAATTTTCAAAAAGTAAAATAGAATGTATAATTTTCAAATTTCAAATTAATAATAGAGTAATTTACAAATTATCCTTTTTAATTGTCTTTTTTTAGACCAATTCAGAAGCTATCATATACAGTACTAGAGTAGAAAAATATGGCCAAATATAAACCGTGTCTACTATTTTAGGCTTTTTGGAAAATAATTAATAACTAGATTTGGACACGTGCAACCGCACGGGTGTTATTTTTAGTTTTGTATGCATATATATCTATTTTAGATAATTAGTTATAATGGAAAAAAGTAAGAAAGAGGATAATTAGTGGTATACATTTTTAATTTTAATTATATATTTAAATATTTATGTAACTATTTCAAATACAATAATTTATAGTTTACATTTTCTAAATAATCAATTGTTTAAAACCGTTACATGTATTTGCTACTTCTTATTATATATTTATTTTATTGTATTTGTATTTAGTTATTAAAGAAATTAATATGTGCATGAAAAAACATAATTGAAAGTTATTTTGTATTTAATATATGCTAAATTTTTACCCGCCCTTCAAAACTGAATTTCCTTTTAGTAATATTTTTATGTTTATTCATTTTACATAATATATTATTGCATATACAAAAGTTTAAAATATGTTAACTTTATACATGTATTGTAGTATGTCATCATATTATATTTTTTAATATAAATATTTTATATTTAGAAAAATAAATTTTATAATTCTATCAAATTTTATAATATGTAGTTCAATATAGCAATTATATTTTAACATGATTGATTATTATGATTAAAAATAATCAATCTTGTTAAGCTTTGGATCTATCGAAACGCGACAGTCTTGTTAAGCTTGCTTTGGATCTACGGAACACTTGCACGGCCGCTATTCAAATCCGTGTTTCAAGTTAGGGGGACGTCTCGTGACATCTGGTTACGAATCGAAAATCAGTTTCGTAATAACAAGGAAGCTAGAGCAATCCAGCTCGACAATGACTTGCGCACCAAGGTAATTGGTGATCTATCCATTAAAGACTACTCACAGAGTCTTAAGTCTACTGCAGATCTCCTGCAAAACGTTGATTCTCCTGTTGGTGATAAGACGTTGGTCATGTACCTGTTGAACGGTCTTAACTCGAAGTACGATCACATCATCAACGTGATCAAACATCAGAAGCCGTTTCCTAGCTTTAATGAAGCCAAAAACATACTGGAAATGGAAGAAACAAGGTTGAAACGCTCTGTCCCAGTACTCCCCACTCACGCTGATCATTCTTCCTCCACCACGGTGCTTGTTGTCACTGACACTCAGACAAAACCTAAGGATGACTCTCATCGCAATCAGAAGAACACAGAGGAAACAAAAGAGGAGGCCGCAGAAGAGGAAGGTACAACAACTATTACCAGCGTCCGTCGTATGGAAACTGGAACATGCCCCCACCGTTCTAGCCCGGTCAGTACAACGCATGGCAGAGTCAGTATGCTCCTTGGATGTCTTACCAATACCCCCGAGCAAACACACCACGACCAGTCACTCCATAGGAAGCTCACTTTGCTAACAGCTTTCAGCCAACCACCGACTTCGCTGAAGTGTTTAACACGATGACAATGCAAGAGCCCTCTGCAAACTGGTACATGGACTCACACCTTTCTTCCTCGTCAGGTACACTCCAATCTGTTTTTAATTTGAACACCAGAAACTCTATCATAGTAGGAGATGGATCTTCAATACCCATAAAGTCATCTGGTAATGCCATTATCCCTACCGTGACACGTCCTTTGCCTCTCAATAATATTCTTGTAACTCTTAAGATTGTTAAAAACCTTATCTCTGTGCGTTGTTTCACTAAAGATAATTGGTGCTCTGTGGAATTTGACCCGTTTGGTTTTTCTGTGAAGGATCTACAAACTCGGAGAACAATACTTCCCAGTGAAAGCTCTGGGGATCTCTACTTTGTGCCTCCTCTTCTTAATAAAACTCGCCACTGTGCCTTTGTTTGCAAGTCTCCTTCTCTTTGGCATAAGCGTCTTGCTCACACAAATAATGATACTCTCAAGTCTTTGTTTTCTTCTAATACAATTCATTCTAATAAAGAGAGTTTTCAAAATTGTTTTGCTTGTCATTTAGGGAAACAACTCAAACTTCTGTTTTCCAAATCGATTACACAGACATCTAAGCCATTCGAACTCATTCACTCGGATGTTTGGACCTCACCAGTCCTTAGCTTAAGTGGCATTCGCTACTATGTGCTCTTTTTAGATGATTTCACACACTATTTATGGGTTTACCCAATCAGAAACAAGAGTGATGTTTTCTCAAAATTCCTACATCTCTCTGCATTTGTTCAAAAACAGTTTGGGACTCATATAAAAGCTTTTCAATGTGATAATGGGGGGAGTACAACAACAAAATCTTTCACAGTCACTTTGATTCAGATTGCATTGCTTTCCGTTTTTCTTGTCTACATACTTCTCAACAAAACGGAAAATCCGAAAGAATGATTAGAACAATTAACAATGCCATTCGTTGTCTCTTATTTCAGTCGCACTTGTCTTCTTCTTATTGGGCAGAGGCACTTCATGTGGCAGCTCACATAATCAATATCCTGCCTTCCAGCTCCATTCGCAACAAAACACCTCATTCTCTTCTCTTTGGCCGGGACCCTACCTATGATCACTTACGTGTGTTCGGATCTTTGTGCTTCCCAAACATTAACACTTTTTCATGTCACAAACTGGCTCCTCGGTCCACTCCCTTCCTCTTTCTCGGTTACCCTCTTCACCACAGAGGATATCGTTGCCTTGACTTAAAGACCAACCGCATCATTATTTCTCGTCACGTTCTCTTTGACGAGACCACCTTTCCAGCAGCTCAAAAAGCTCCCACCAACACTTCTTCTTATGATTTTTTGAACTCTGGTGACTCTCCATCACCTCTCTTCAAAGAGATATTTCAAAGTCCTATACCAAATGCTCCAGCACCGGTGAACCTTGTTCCTTCGGTAGCACAAACAGCCATTCCTCCTGCTCCTGAACCGCGTGTTATTCCTCCACCTAGGATGACAACAAGAGGTCAGTTGGGTATTGTAAAACCTAAGAAAATATTTACCCTTCTTTCCTCATCGGTTTCAAGGATCCCCAGCTCCCACCAAAAATCTCTTTCTGATCCTAATTGGAACCCTACTATAACAGAGGAGTATGATGCACAAATTAAAAATAAGACTTGGAGTCTTGTACCCAGACCCTATGGAGCTAACATCATTAATTATATGTGGTTGTATAAGCATAAATATGATGCAGATGAGATTCTCAGGAGACATAAAGCAAGACTAGTGGGCAATGGAAAAACACAAGAAGCTGGAGTTGACTATGATGAAACCTTTAGTCCAGTGGTCAAGCCGACAACCATTAGAAGCGTCCTCAACATTGGTCTTAATCGCGGATGGGAGTTTCGCCAACTAGATGTCAAGAACGCGTTCCTTCATGGAACCATTTCAGAGACAATATATATGCATCAACCCTCCGGTTTTGTTGATAAGCAACATCCACATCATGTTTGTAAATTGCATAAAGCTCTTTATGGTTTGAAACAGGCCCCTAGAGCTTGGAATGCGAGGTTCAGCAGCTACATTCAAGGTCTTGGTTTCGTGACAAGTAAATATGATGCGTCTCTATATGTTTGCAAACACGGCTCAGACTTGGCTTATCTACTCTTGTACACAGATGACATCATCCTCACCGGTTCCAGCAGAGCTTTAATTGACAAGATCACATCCCTCCTGAAGAAAGAGTTCCCAATCCCAGATATGGGTCGTCTTTCTCACTTCTTGGGAATCAAAGTTGATTTTAATGCTGCAGGTATTCACTTGTAACAACAGAAATACGCAAAGGAGATCATAGAGCGCGCTGGAATGAAAGACTACAAGTCACTCTCGACTCCAGTAGACGTCAACTCCAAGCTATCTTCTGAAGCTGGCCCTAAAATTAAAGATCCAACATATTACCGAAAACTAGCAGGGGATCTGCAATATCTGGCATTCACAAGACCAGACATACAATATGCTGTCCAACAAATATGTCTCTTCATGCACGATCCTCGTGAGCTCCATCTCACATCCCTCAAGTGTATCCTACGCTATGTTCAAGGTACCATATCATACGGTCAGCAACTCTACAAAATAAAGCTTGATACTCTTACAGCTTACTCCGACGTTAATTGGGCCGGCTGTCCTGACACAAGACGCTCCACTTCTGGGTTTTGTGTATACCTCGGTGAAAACCTTGTCTCTTGGTCCTCCAAAAGGCAGCCGACGATCTCCAGGTCAAGCGCTGAAGCCGAATATCGCGGAGTTGTAAATACAGTAGCTGAAACGTGCTGAATAAGAAATCTTCTACTTGAGCTTCATGTCCCACTGAAGAAGGCAACATTGATCTTCTGTGACAACATAAGCTCTGTTTACATGTCCTTAAACCCGGTTAAGCATCAAAGGACGAAACACATTGAGCTCGATCTTCACTTCGTACGCGAAAAAGTAGCTCTAGGACAAGTCAAAGTACTCCACGTACCTACCGCTTATCAGTATGCCGATATCTTCGCAAAGGGGCTACCTTCCTCACTCTTCAACTCATTCAGAAATAGCCTAACTATCAGACAATCCGATGCTTCGTCTGCGGGAGGGTGAAAGAATATACCTTCAGATATTCTAGTCTCAGATATGCTCTCCTGTAATCTAGGAAGATATTAGCCGATTGTAACTAATGTGTGTATATAAACACTTGTAATCTCATTGAATATGACAAGGGAAATATTCAGATTTTCAAATACAACTCTTTTTGAAAAGCCGCGATCTTGGTAGATACTCCATCAATTTTCAATTTGAGTCAAATTGTATTTTCGAGAAACATAATATGTATGTTTTTGTATGTACTATCAATAACTGTGAATGGACCTTTTAGTAAACTTAGTGAACAGAAATTGTGGATTCTTTCTCATGTAAACATGAAGAAGATGAAGTTCATGAGAGAGAGAGGAAGAAGCCAAAATGAATATACTTTCTGTTATTATTAAAAGTGTGACAATGTTGTCGATATTGACACTTGATCTAATCAGCTAAACCGGAACAAACCGGGAAAAGTCAACTAAACCAATTTATGATAATCCATATTCCCCCTCAAGATGGAGAGTAGATATTGATGAAGTCCATCTTGCTCAATATATGTCGGAAGGGGCCTGGATATAAAGGTTTAGTCAAAATCTCAACTAATTGGTTCTCTGATCGCACGTGAAGAGTCTTGATCATTCCTGAGACAACGCGCTCATGCACAATATAGCAATCCCATTCAACATGTTTTGTTCTTTCATGAAAGACGGCATTGTTAGCAATGTTGATAGCAGCGGTGTTGTCGCAGTACAAAGGTGTTGGACCGGAAGGAGTGACCCAAAGATCTTCAAGAAGGTTTCGAAACCATATCACTTCACGCACAGCCTCATACATAGCTCGATACTCGGACTCTGCAGAGGAACATGAAACGGTGTCTTGTTTGTTTGATTTCCAAGCAATGAGAGCTGAACCAACAAAGAAACACAGTCCAGAGACACTGCGACGAGTATCAGGACACGAGCTCCATGAAGCATCAGCGAAAGCAGAGAGTCGCAGATCAAAAGTAGAGGAATAGAAAAGTCCTTGACCAACTGGTCCTTTCAGATAGTGTAAGACTTTGTATGCTACGTGTAAATGAGGAGAACTAGGGAGAGCTGTGAACTGACATAACTGATGAACTGCCAATGTAATGTCAGGTCGAGTAAATGTGAGATAAAGAAGCTTCCCTATCAAGCGTCGATAAACCTCAGGATTTTCAAGCAAAACACCATCTTCGGAGGACAATTTGACACTATGATCCATAGGTATGGATGCAGGCTTGCAACCTAGTAAACATGTCTCAGTTATGAGATCCAAAACGTATTTACGTTGGCAGAGAGTGATCCCAGCGAAGGAACGAGCAATCTCTAGCCCGAAGAAATATCGAAGAGTTCCCAAATCTCGGAGTTTGAAAGATACTTCAAGAGTTGCCTTCAAAAGAGACGCAGCGTGATCATAGATGCTGGCGATTATGATGTCATCAACATAGACTAACACAGCCATATAGACGTTGCCAGATTTCTTGAGGAAGAGAGTGTGATCAACAGATGAAGTCTTGAAGCCTAATTGATGTAAGGGAGCTGAAAACTTCAAAAACCATTGGCGAGAAGCCTGTTTGAGTCCATAGAGAGATTTATTGAGCTTGCAGACTGCATTTGGTGGGAAGGATTCCCCCTGTTTTGGAGAGTAACAAGGGGGAAGAGTCATATATATTTCCTCTTCTAATTCCCCGTTAAGGAAAGCGTTGGAAATGTACAGTTGAGAGAGTCCAACCCTTTGCAGCTGCAACAGCAATAAGAAGTTTCACGGTTGCTAACTTGGCCACAAGAGAGAAGGTCTCAACATAGTACAACCCTTCTTGTTGAGTGTAGCCTTTAGCAACGAGACGTGCCTTGTACCGTTCAATAGGAACAACAGATTGGAACATCAAAGCACGAGCCACATTGAGGATGTGTTGATGTTTCCTTTCAACAATAGAGTTCTGTTCCGGAGTTTCAGCACAGGAATGGTAGGAGACAATGTCTTTAGCTTTGTACAAAGTATCAAAACGTAGCTCAGGTGCATTGTCTGACCGTACTGACTTGACCTTGGTAGAGTATTGAGTCTCAATCATGTTCAAAAATTCGGGAAAACAGTGAGAACATCACTCTTCAGTTTGAGCAAGTAGACCCAAGTCACCCTTGTATTATCATCAACGATGGTAAAGAAATAACGGTAACCTTCTTGTGTTGATTCAGAGAAAGGCCCCCATACATCGATGTGCAGTAAATCAAACGGTGTGAACAGAGCTTAGGATTCAGATTAAAAGATAACTTCTTTTGTTTAGCACGATGACAAATATCGCAGTGTAGTAACCCTTTATTCTTAGCTTTTGAAATCCCAAGTACATCATGTAGAAGTTCAAGTCTCTTAAAAGAAGTATGACCAAAACGTTGGTGCCAAACAGATGCATCAACAACAGCATTAGATTGAAAATAAGACATATCCAGATCCTCAAGTCCGTCATCTTCAAGATCCAGAACGTATAGATTCGTTGTCCGTCTACCTCTGCCAATCATCGACCCCTTGGAAGGATCCTGTATCGTAAAACATCCAGAGTCAAAGATCACACGAGCACCAAAATCTGAGGTTAAACAGCTGATACTCAAGAGGTTCAAACGGAATGCTGGTATATACAAAACATTCTGTAATATCAATGTCTTAGTAAGAACTATCTGACCCACACCACTGACTTTAATAGTAGAACCATTAGGAAGATTCACAGTACTGAGGTGTCAAGAGTAGTAAAAGCATTTCGATCATGAGAGACATGATGAGTTTCTCCGGAATCAATAATCCACGTTTTGAGATCAGTAACGCAATTAGCAAATCTCAAAATACCAACAAAACGGAATGTTGAAGACGAGAAGGTAATACTAGAGGAATCATGATGTTGCACAGCAGAGATAGAGGCTGACTCAAATGGTTTGGTTTGAAGTTGAGAGCTGAAATAGGCAATGAAATTCTGAATCTGATCCTTGTTTAACTGGCTAACAAGATTATCCAAACCAGTAACATGAGTCTGAGCAGAAACATTAGCTGCCACTGCAGGAGATTTAGCCTTATCAGAACTCGGTTTACCTTTCTTCCAACCAATTGGGTAGCCATGGAGCTTGTAACAACGATCAATGACATGACCTGTGTTGCCACAATGAGAACAAATCGGTCCTGGTTTCTTGTGAAAAGCATTCAATGTTCCAGGTTGAGAGCTACTGTGATCACCAGTTGAGTTAGCAGACAAAGTCAAACCAGAGGACTGAGAGGTGTCATGGCTAACGTGACAAGCAGTAGGAGCGATCACAGAGTTGAACTGACGTTGAGTGTCATCCTGGTCGAGAATATTGCAAATCTCATCAAGATCAGGGAGAGGCTTCTTCATAATGATTTGACTGCGAATGATAGAGTACTTTTCATTCAATCCAGAAAAAAACTTTATGATTCGACTCCTCTCTATCTTTGCCTTAGCAGAATGTTGACTTGCACAGTTAAAAGTGTTACAATACAAGCACATCTCAGAGGGTTCAGCACCATCAAGATTATCCCAAAGAGTTTTGAGAGCTGTATAATAACCAGAGAGATCCACAGAACCTTGGCGAAGATCTTGGATTTGTTGTATCAGCTGAAAAGTTTTAGGCAAGTTTTTCTGCGAAACCGATTATGCAAGTCAACCCAAATCTCAGTGGCAGCATCAAATGAAAGAATACTACCATAGATTTGTTTAGTGACAGAGTTAAGTAACCATGATTTTACCATGCTGTTGCAGCGAGACCAGATCATGAACAGATTATCACCTGAAGCAAGACGAGGTAAAGATCCATTAATGAAGGCGATCTTATTTTTTGCGTCAAGAGCAATCTTCATGGATGAGCACCATTGGGTGTAGTTGGAACCATCCAGCTGCACATAAACAATCCGCAAGCCTGGATGATCAGCATGATGAAGAAATAGCGGAGATTGAACGTTGTCAGGGTTCATGATGGCCGCGAGAGCAAACGAATCTCCAGAAGACGGAGCTGCAACGACGGCATGGCTACCAGGAAGGGGATTCGAGCTACCGTCACGTGTAAAACGACCAGATCTACGGCTGCGACGAAGATTAGCCACCATCGCGAAAATATCAATCGAATAGTGAACGAGATTAAAAATCTCAAAACAGAGCTCGATCGAACGGAAAACAGATGAGGAAAACGATGTTGAGCTGAGCTCAACGCTCTGAAACCATTTTAGTAAACTTAGTGAACAGAAATTGTGGATTCTTTCTCACGTAAACATGAAGAAGATGACATTCATGAGAGACAGAGAGGAAGAAGCCAAAATGAATATTACTTTCTGTTATTATTAAAGTGTGACAATGTTGTCGATATATACACTTGATATAATCTGCTAAACCGGAACAAATCGGGTAAAGTCAACTAAACCAATTTATGATAACCAATAGGACCTTTCACCACATGTAAAACAACAAACTCGCCACTACCTCATATATATATAGCTATGCCGAAATTGTCACTTAGCAGAATCTTCTGACAAGAGATGAGTTACTTTTCTTGGAAACTAGTGATAGTGGTGTTCATTTGGAATCGGGAGAGCTGTTCTGATTCGGTGAAGTAAGAAAGGCTTGTATTACATGGAAGCTCTTGGAAAACGTTTTGGGCAAGGCACTTCCAAATTTTGAATATGTACTCGATGTTTGTGTCCCATACTTCATAAATGATCTTAAGAAAGTTGAAATTGTTTTCAAAGGAGATGTGGTTGGCATGAGACTAAAAAGGATTGATAAAGACAAATTAACGAGAAGAGAATAATATTAGGCATGCAACGATTTGAATTGACACACCTAGATGCTACTCAGGGTACTCTCGTTTAGCATGCTCATTTCAAATATTTAAATTAATCGAATCAAGTTACTAATGGTCGAGCGGGTCAAAGTCTGTGTAAAGTATAATAGAATTCGTATATTATTATGTTGTGTTTGATATGAGAATACAAGATGCATATATATAGCAGTAACATTAACATAATGTTAACACTAGATAATGCTAATTTTCTTAAACATTTAATGTAAATATATGCTAAAAATATCTTGAGATTAACTTGCTCTTCAAGTCTTTCCTTTTAGTTTTGAGGATCTTCATGGTTTCATGGACTTCACAATCTTGGTCCGTAAGATACACATCTTCCGACCCAACATATCTCTAATACTCCTCCGCACGATAAACGCGGGATGCAACATGCAAATCTGCAATCACAAAGCAGACCACGTATGTCGTGGACACTATGTCGGGAAAAACAAATCAGTAAATTCCTTTGAGAATAAACTTCAACTTAGACGAGGGATGAAAATTCCAGCTCTTCTTTGGTCTTGATAATGGGAATACATCCCGTGAACGCAATTGCAGCTCCAAAACAATCGTCCTATCTCGGACAGTCCGTAACTTGGACTAAACAAATTGACCTAAAAATTTGAGCTTGGTTAAACTATAACCAAATAATTCTAAACTATGGGAAAACAACACTTTAAAATATTCTAAACTATAGAATAAATTTCATAAAACAACCCATGAGAAATCTGAACCTAGGAATCACTTTTACAGAATCATCCAATTAACTCTTAGACAGCACCCATGATATTCCCACTTAAACTAAAGACGTGAACTCAAATCAAATTAATAAAGCTATGGAATTAGAAAACGTAAAAGAACGTAACAGCTAAAATAATAAAAATCGTACCACTAATTTATATTAAAACCAAAACTCTAACGATTCAAACACATAACGTCTTCTTCATCGTCGGTATCAACATCATCTTCTTCAATATGGCCAACACCAACGATGATAATCATCATCAAATCTTAAAACTTGCGGAAGCTTTAATTTTGATCCTTAAAAATTGACTACTATGATACCATGTAAAGTATAATAGAATTTGTATATTATTGTGTTGTGTTTGATACGAGAATACAAGATGCATATATATAGCGGTAACATTAACGTAATGTTAACACAAGATAATGCTAACTTCCTAAACATTTAATGTAAATATATGCTAAGAATATCTTGAGATTAACTTGCTCTTCAAGTATTTACTTTTAGTCTTGAGGATCTTCATAGGTTTCATGGACTTCACAATCTTGGTCCGTAAGATACACATCTTCCGACCCAACATATTTCTAATAGAATACAAGATGCATATATATAGCGGTAACATTAACTTAATGTTAACACAAGATAATGTTAACTTTCCTAAACATTTAATGTAAATATATGCTAAGAATATCTTGAAATTAATTTGCTGTTCAAGTCTTTACTTTTAGTCTTAAGGATCTTCATGGGTTTCATGGATTTCACAATCTTGGTCCGTAAGATACACATCTTCCGACCCAACATATCTCTAATAGTGTGCTTAAACTAATAGCAATATACCGTTCAAGATAACTAAAGACAATATAGTGTAAAGTATTACAAAATATCAAAAAAAAAAAAAGCAAATCTGAAAATTTAGAGAATTATGGACAAAGCAATATAAACCCATAACAGAAGGATCCCATGAGAATTTGGGACTTGAGAATAATTAAAATAATGAAACAAAGTTTTTCTTTCTTTTCTTTAACAAATCAAATTGTAATATATTTTCTAGCTATGTACAAAACAACCTTCACAATCTATATATAAATATTTCGCTTCCTACACAAATTAATAAAGCTTCCCCCCAATCCAAAACTTTTCAACTAATCTTATGCTATAAAGTAGAACTTCACTCTTTTTTCCTCTTTCCACGTGGTAAAATGACATTTCTAAATGGATTCACCAAAGTGCGACAGCTGTCCATTCGTGCGAAAACCCTACGTCTCATTAAGAATCCTTTGACTGGAAGCCGTAGCACCTAAAGTCTAGGTAGTTGGACAATTCGTTTCCGTGTTTTGCTTTCATCCTATTCTGATTATTTATGAGATCTGATGTTGATTCTTAAAAAAGAAACAAACGTCAAACAAGCCGATATTACACAATACAAACCACACAAAAGCTTCATGT